>PVIJ01015169.1:0-37558 GCA_004024925.1 Scalopus aquaticus
CTCTGTCTCTGGTGAACCCTCTCACCGCCCCACGCCTCTGGCCTGTACCCCAGCTTGTATGTAAAAAAAAAACACCCCCAAAAAACCGCTTTCAGTCAAAACGAGCGCCGTGAGTGAAGTGGCAACTGCCCCCTCGCCGCTCTGACCGCCAACCGCCGAGCTCCTGGCGGGGTGACCCCAGTGCCGCGTCAGCTCCTCGGTCTCAGGCCATCCCAGGGCCCGGCCACGACGCTGGGGGTGGCCCTGGCCCCCGGACCCCGCTTTTGCGTTTCCTGCTCTTTATGGCGACTACACCCGCCCCGGGCCAGAAAGGGAGCACTTTGGTCAGAGGAATCTCTGCTCCGTCAGCCCCTAAAAAGTTTGAAGTCACCTCTACGGCACCCCGAGACTCTTGAAGAGAAGCAACAGCCCAAACTGAATGTGCACGGTGACACTCCGCCCTGGGAACACTATTTTTGAAGTAGATCATCCAGAACAAAAGAAAATGAGTATTAAAATTTCCTGCAGCTATTAGGTTTAGATATAATTTCTCTTCAGTATTTAAGGGGGGGAGGCAACGGTGCTATTCTTAGGCCCTGTCTCTTCTCAGCAGTGACGTCTTGGTGCCTGGTTGTGGCACAGCCTGGGCGCCTCACCTCATCACCGCCCTGCGGGATGACACCAGGCTCAGCCCGAGTTGGCACCGAGAGCTCCGCACAGAGGGCGCCTCTCAGCCCTGGAGATGGCCAGGGTCCGGGTGCCCCCAGGGGCGACCAGGAAGGATGGCCGTTGTGGGGGTGCAGAATGCAAGACCTCTACACTTCTCCCAGTGGGAGGCGGGCACAGGGAGAGGAATCGAGGGTCTGAGATTCCAGGGACTGTGAAATTGATGCCTTGGTGCTCTGCCCCGGGGAATTATTGGGGTGCCCAGGGGGTCAGTGCTGTACAGTCACAGCTGGACCTGACGGAAAAACAGCCTCCCCGTTGGAAAGTGACCTTGTAGGAGAGCGAGGGGCGCACATGAGGGGCGTCTCCTACCTGTGTCTTGCGAGGGGCTGACACTGTAGCTGTCGCTCTCCTTGTCCATTGAGCCGGCGGCCCTGGGCGTCGGCAGCCTCCAGTCGGTGGTGAGGGTGTGTGCTGAGATGGTGGGGTGCGGTCTATTGAGGGTCCACTGGCTGGCGTACCGGTTCCTCGCTGTGGGCCCCGCCTTCGCGTTCCTCCGCGTGGTTGGGTCTGGGGAGAGCCAAGGACAGTGTTTGTGTCTCTGGAGCGGTGCTCAGCAGTGCCAAGGTGTGAGCTGGGTTTTCCCGGCTCAGCTGTGCCCACGCCTCCAGGAAGCCCTCCCTGACTGACTGCCTCGTGCCAAGTCTGCAAGACCTTCTCTCCCAGCCTGAACACTCACGCGGGACTTGAGCATTTACAGAAGCCCTGAGGGGAAGCTCGTAGGCTTGGACTTAGGGATCTGAATCTTGTTCTTGGTCCTGAATGGTTCTGTGGCCCGAGGCGCATCACTTCTGAGGATCACCGCCTTCTGGGAAGAGGCAGCCGGAGTGAGGCACTCTCAGGGGCGACCGCCTATGGTCCTTCCACTGCGAGCTGTTTCGGGTTGAATCAGGTTCTTCCCAAAGATTGTCCATGTCCTAACCCCCGTGTCTCATAAATGATTGTACGTGGAAAGGCCATCACAGATGTGACCAGCTACAGTGAGGCTACGCTGGAGGAAGGGGACTCCTAATCTGACCAGATGAGGACCCTCAAGAGAAGAGGCAGACATGGGGTGGGGAAGGGCCTGTGACCGAGGGGGCAGAGATGGAAGGCCCGCAGCTCCAAGCCCAGGAACCACCACCGGTGACCTCAGGAAACCAGGGAGAGGCAAGGAGTCCTCCCCCCAGGTTTCAGAGGTAGCACCGTCCTGCTGACACCTGGAATTTGGACTTCTGGCCTCCAGAATTGTGAGAAAAAATTTCTTGTTTGTGGTGTGTGGTGACCACAGCTCTAGGGACAGAGAGGCCTCCTGGGGCACGTGGTCTGGAGTTTACTCATTGCCCCACATATGACTGTTTTATTCAACTAAACTGCAAGTTCCTAGAACGAACAGTGGTACCTTCTTGTTCTAACACCATCTTAGCCCTTTGCTTAAGGTAGCATAGCTTTTCAGAGGAATTAGCTGTATTTAGACAAAGATTTGGATTTTTTAAATAAGATTTATTTATTTATGCATACAAGCTGGGGTACAGGCCAGAGGCATGGGGCAGCGAGAGGGTTTCACCAGAGACAGAGTGGGGAGCAGAACAGGCAGATCGACCGAAACACACTGCTGAGGGGAGCAGCGGGCAAGGCAGGAGAGGTCTGCCGCCCCATGTGGGATTCTCCCTGGCCGGGCGTCGAACTTGCGTCGCCGCTGCCGACAGCTCCACAGTGCAGCGCCCAACCGCTGCGCCACCGGTGAGGTCCAGATTTGGATTCTTTAATGTGAAGAGCAAATGGTGAACAAGTATCTGGATTTCCTGTCTCCCATCTTGGAAAAGACAAAGATTTACCCACACATGGGTTGGTACCAGAAGGGTGTCATTTTCTCCAAGTCTGGAACCAAAGGCAGGACATCAATGGGGTGAGCCAAGTACTTAGCTGAACTCTTTGGTTGGTTTTAAAAAAGAATGTTCCCCTATATTCCTGTTATAAGTGAGACCATTCGATATTTTTCTCTTTCTTTCTGGCTTATGTTGCTGAGCATGATCCTTTCTAGCTCCATCCCTGTTGCTGCGAATTGCATGTGTTCCTTTTTTTTGAATGCTGAATAGTATTCCATTGTGTATATGTACCACATCTTCTTGATCCAGTCATCTATTTTTGGGCATCTGGGTTGTTTCCATATCTCAGCTATTAAGAGAGAGACACTCAGGAGGGAGGGGGAGGATAAGGGCTCAAAACAGGGGAGAAAAGAGCACAAGGGCCTATGGCGTCGGTTCACGGGTGAATCTGTGGTGGGAGCCTACGGGGAATACACGATAATGTAAAAGATATAAATAATAATAAAAAAATTGAAAAAATATGTTCTAATAGCACAGGCTGTTGGGCTTGGGGTGGACTATAACTTTGCCTTTCTAGAATTCAGTGGAAATGTCAGGGAGAGGTTTAGTTACCTGGGATGAGGTTCCTGGGTTTCTCCCTGAGCCAATGTAAGGTCTGAGATAAGCCTTTGCCAAGCTCTAAGTGCTCTGCTTTTCCAGGAGGAATTGCACGCAGTTCTGTTTCGAAATGGCGTCAACACTGCTAATAACAGTGGTCTCTAGGTCTTGCTCCATTCCACAGAACTGGGTTCAAGGGAGCAAAACCGAGAAGGCCAACCTGTGACATTCTTCCACTGCTTTGGTTGGGTGCCCTCAGCGGCCTGGAAGTCCCCAGGGCAAGGGCATGGAGTCCCTTCCTGGACCCAGCACAAAACCAACTAGAACCCCGGGTGCTCAGGCTCCCAGAAGGCCCAGAGGCACATCATGGGTAAGGCAGTGGAAGCAGAGAAGTGACACAGCTATGAAGTAATAGAAATGGAGCCCAAGACTCCACCTGTCCATCCAGAGACTGTCCACTGCTGGGCCGCACACTTCCTGCCCTGCACATCCGTCTCCAGTGGGGCGTCTGCCATGACACTGACCCATCTGCAATTCCCTGTTGCTTTATGGGAGGCGAGCACTTGGCAGTGATGACATGACTTCCTTTTTAGACGGAGGATTTTCCTCTTTGCGAGTTTCTCGTCATTGGACTTTCAACCTAATCCATCATCCCACAAAGCTTCGAGAGGCACCATGAGGCAGACACATCGATGGGTTTTAACATTTCCTGCATCCTCAAGATGATCTGTATTGGTGCATCTACACTGGGGCATTGATTTAAAAATGTATTTCTTCCCTGACTTGCAAGAGTCCACAGAAGACTTTACTGAAATACATTTTGGCCCCGATTAGAATGCAAATGCTATGCGGGCACCGCACGCCCCGGGCGGCAAAGTGCATGATAATCGTGTTTCTCCACTGCCGCGCTAGGAGAGAGTCTCAAAGAGACAGAAAAACATTCTCATGGGTAGGAGGCTAAATGTCTTCCAGGCACTATTGACTTGATAAGTGGAGCTTAAATAAGTGGAACTTGTTATTTAAATGCTAATGAATCTTTTCCAGAAAATTACCCAGTCCCTTACATAAGTTTTGCGAGTTCTCATTTTTATTCTTCTTTAAGTTTCTTGCAACTACAGCTGTGGATCAGGCTTGTTCCCGGCATGAATGCTTGTGTGTTTGTGTGTGTGTGGGGGGAGGGTCAGCTTGAGAGTCCCCTCCAAGGACACAGTCTTCTTGGGCCCCCCAAGCCCTCCTGTGGGGCCTCCACTGAGTGCCCACCAGCGCTAGGTAGCGGGGGGCCTGCCCCCAGAGCCCGCTCTCTGCTATCTCTCCATGGCCAAGTCGCACATGTCAGCTCTGCTCAAAGCCAGAACTCTTCGGGGTAATTCTGCATCTCGTCCCTGTCTCCTCGATGAGGCCGGGTCTCCCGGTGGCCAGATGATGCTGGGATCTAGGTCACGTGATTACTCTCCTCGCACCGCACCTGCTGGAAGAGAGCATCCCAGAGGCGACACTGTCTCAGCAGGGGCTACTGGGGAGCTTGGCATGATGAGGTTCGAGGGCTGCTTTGTGCCTGAGCTGAGCGCCGCCACGTGACTGCTCCCGAGCCAGCGGCTGAAATCGGAAACGCGCTCGGGCGCCGCCAGGGAGGCACCGGCCAAGCTCTCACCTCCATGTGGGCTCACCCCTGTGGAAAGCAGCTGCTCTGTCTCCAGCGTTCCAGGGTGGGCTGGGCGTGGCGATGGGCACAGGCCTGCCGGGCAGGCACACGGTGGGAGGGATGGAAAGAGAGAAGCCCGGCCTTCCAGAACAGGGGTCTGAGCCGGATTAAGCTGCAGCTTTTTTTCTTCTTTAATCACCGCTGACTCCAATTATTTTAATTACCCTGGATTTGGGGTAAGAGGACTTTGTGGGTAACAGGGTCATAGAACACGCCACGTGCCATCATCTGCTTTCCGTCCCTGCTCCTGGTCTTCACGCCTGTCGCTGCTGAGAACACAACTCTGTGCCACTGGCCTGCGTCTCCCCGAGAGGGTGAGCCCCAAGGCCTGGAGTGCCTGTCGCCTCATGGCCAAACCCAGGGCTGATCACGTGCCGGCTGCCGCACCCTCTGAGTACCCCCAGGTCCGCACCCTGGGGGACCGACCACGCGTGGCCTCAGGGCCTCCACCAGAAACGTGCATCTCCACAAGCTGCTTCTCTTACTCAGCGGCCAGCGGGGCCTGCTGTGTCCTTCCCAGCTGCCTTCCACTGCTCGGAGGCCGGGTGTCGAGGGAGGGGGCTCTGGAGGTGGGCCCCGACTCTGACCCTGTGTCCCTCATTTCTGAGGTGGGGTAGAGCCACAGAGAGACCTCGTGTGGGGGCCCAGGTGCCTCAGGCCAGCTCGGGCCTGGCCAGCACCCCAGCCTGGAGCTCGGGCAGGGAGCGGGCAGAGCTGCAGGTGCGGCCCAGGCGCCTGCTGAGAGGGCAGGACGGGTCTACAGCAGATCGTCTCCTCTCTCCACCGCCCAGAGGACGGGCTGCAGCTCGGAATCGGACGAAATGCAGGAGGCTCGTCCCCAAAAGGACCCACAGCGGCCAGGCCCGGGTGAGGCACCAGAGCGACGGTCCAGGCAGGGACCCAGCCCAGCGAGCCTGCGCTCTCCCCTCCTGCCCCGCCAGGCTCCTGGCCGGGACTCAGCCCCTGCTCAGTGTCTCCCGGGGCCCAGAGGCTCCGAGCCCAAGGGGCCTCTGGGACCCCACTCGTCTGACCCACCGTCTGACCCTCCTCGTCCGCTTTCTCCTGCACTGACCGACGGGCAAAATGCGTTAGCCCCCCGTGGACGTCTGGCTTCACCCCCTGCCCCGGAATAGAGGTCCTGCCTCCACGAGGGCCCAGGACCCCATGCAGGGGACGCTTGTGCGGGCTCCCAGGGTCACGGCAGGGAGACACGCGTGCCCCTGGGCCGCCTCCAGCCCCTCCCCCAGGCTCCCCTCTGCTGCTGCTGGGGCTCCGGCCCCCCACGATGCTCGAGAGACACCAGCTCAGCCTTCCCGCCCCCTGGGCTGATGACGTGGCTGGAGGCTCCCGGGCTTCATCCGCTGCCCGCCTCCCGTCTGCCTCTCGGCCTGCCCACCCCCTCGCCTGTCCCTCTCCGCAGGCTGAACACGGTGGGGGAGGGACGTGCGTTCTCTCCGTCAGGCAGGGAAAGCCGAAGTGCTGGGAGCAGGGTGAGCTGCTCCTCCCCCGGCTCACACCTCCCACATGGGACAGGGGTCCCAGGAGAGGGCAGGAGGCCCGCAGAAGAATCACCCAGGAGGCCTGTTGCAATGCAGATTCCCCGGCCCTGCCCTAGATCCCGAGCTCAGACTCTTGGGCTGAGGCCGGGAACGGGCGTCTGAGCAGCCCCCGGCCGGGGGGGTCAGACGCTCATGCACCGCCCGGGCGTCTGCCCAGAGCCCGCTGCCTTGCCCTCTCCTCCGCCCACGTCTCCACGAACTCCCACGCCGCCTGGGCCAGAAGAATGTTGCCAAGGCCACATGGATCTGGCCTCTCGGGGATCTACGGCCTCCCTGAGTTAGCAGTAAATGCTCAGGGCCGCGGAGTCCTGAAGACCTGAGGGGCACCAGGCGGATCAGATCACCACGAGAAAGCCCAGGGCCTTCGGATGCCGGATCGCCACGGAAGCTCTAAGAGCAGGCTGCTCTCGAGGGCTGGTTCCCCAAAGCCAGTTCTCCCTGGTGCCGCGTTCGGGGGTCAGTACGTGCTGAGCCATCAGAGCAGGAATGCGGGGAGGTCCGGAGAGGGGAGAAAGCAGCCTCTGCAGCAAGCTCTTGAATGTAGTGTTTCAAATGAATTTCAAAAATTGTCCCGTTTTGCTGCACTCTGCGATGTTCTTCAGGAGCCCGCCCGTCCGTCCACGGGGCCCAGCGCCCTGCGCCAGTGCCTCCCGCGGCAGAGATGAGGAGTAGCTCTCACCATTATAGTGTTTGTTCTTCTAATTATAACCCTCTGAGAATGTAAATCGTGGCAAAGAGAACGATTAGAGATTTACAAGCTCGACATCAAAGCCTCCCAAAAGATAATCATCAGGACATTGATTTCTCGCTCTTCAAAGAGATTTAGGAAGGATTTTAATTAGAAGAAACAAGAATATCTAATTAATAAGCTCTGGGCATAGAATAGGGGGTTTCATTTCATTGCAGCAATTAATTTGCATATCTTATGGATGCTCATATTAATAACCGAGCCACACATAAGTCCCACAAGTGTAATTTTCCTCCATCCGTATGTTCAGGAGCAAAGCTCGTGCTCTGGGGACAGGGGACCACAGCTGACGGGGTTCCACTGCCTGTGATGAAGTCCCGCCAGTTGCTCCCCTCACGGCTCTGCCCTGGCTCTCTCGTCTATAAAGCGGGGTGCCAGATCTGCTTTATAAATGGGTGCCAGCAGGGCTGTTGCAAAGATAACATGTGGCAGCATCTTTCTGTCCCATTTCTGGCACCCTGCAGATACACATTCACGGCACTTCCATTTTCTTGTGTTGTCTTCATAAAAAGCAATTACCTTGACCTGAAATTTCTAGCACCTTTGTAGTAAACTAATAGCCAAAGTTATTGGCTTCAAATGACACAATAAAACAATAAAAGCTCGGTGTCCCAATAAAAGATGCAGCGATACCTGAATTTTGTTTTCGAGGGACAGCGGGTAACCGGCTCTCAGCAGTGAGCCCCACCCCCACGCACCCAGCGAAAGCGCGACGGGCCACTCACTTGTTCCTGGCCGGGCGTCCGAAACATCCACCAAGGGCCCGGTGGCCTGTGACACTGACTGGTAGTGGACCGTGTGGGTCACCGTCAGGGACTTCTGCTTGGCTGCCTCTCCAAAGTCGGCATCCGTCAACAGGACCGTGGAGCGGTCGTCTGCAGGACAGCAAGAAACGGGGAGCAGACAGGATTAGCCACTTTGTGACCTCCTCCCCACTTCTCTCCTTAGGCGCTTGCGATATTCTTTATATCTCATCGGAAGCAACAAAACAGTTAGGAACTCAAGCACTTCCATGGAATTACTCGAGAAGTAATAGAAGAGTGTCCCGAAAGCTGCCCTTGGAGCAAACACTGGTTTGCAGAGGACTGGGGTGGCAGCTCATCACTTCATAGGCTTTTCGAGTTACGTCTTCAGCAGAAGCTTGCCTAAGCCCTTCCGGCAAGGTCAGCAGACCCCGGCGATGAGGCTGCCATTTAAAATGAGCTGTTGGCACGACCAGTGACCGGGGCTGGCTCCCTGCAGGATGGACTTGGCAGAAGATGGGGAGGGGAGGGCCGTATGGCCAGTTTTCAGAGCTGATTGAGTCCTCTTTGTTAAAGGTTTTGCCCCTCGCTTCATCTGAGCTTTAATTACTCTAGCACATCCTTTAGTAGACTTCTCTGAATGACTCAGTTGTCAGATTTCTAGCATCCCACTGGTGTGGGCACTTGAGGTTAGGGAAGCAGAAGCTGTGTGCAGGTGGATTCAGAGCCTTTTATTGATGGATTTATTCTACGTAGTTGGTTGTTTTTATTTTATTGTTTGATTGCAGTGACTTGCAGTGCACATTGTTGAGAACCAGTATGAGCGTCTACTACGGCCAGTCACTGTGAAGAATCCAGTTCTATCATTCACCACACCACTGTCCCCCTTTGTCCTGATTTACCCACCCCCCTCCCCCTTCCCATCTGGTCACCACCAACTGGTCTTAGAGTCCCAAAGCTTGTTTTTGTTTGATTTGGTTGACCTGTTTGTTTCCCTCCATTTCCTATGAGTGAAATTATATGGTGTTTGTCTTTGTCTCTCTGACTTATTTCATCAGCCTCCTAGGTTCACCCATGTTGCAGCAAATGGCTGGATGTCATCTTTTTTCTAATGATAACACTGGTCAACAAATTTTTACAAAAGTTATGTTACTGAAATAAAATTAGTCATGTCCTACCAATTTGTATGTGTTCAACATGAATATGACAGTCAAATTCTAATTTTGGCTCTAGTTTTTTTTGTAATCTGCAATAAATGGATGTTTACATCATGAAATGCATGCCAATGGTAATAGGCCTCCGGTTAATACCTGTAAAAAATCAAGTCATAGACTACTTCTTCGATTTCTTTGCTTGTCTCTTGTACAGCTGTTCAGGAATAGAATAGATGGAAGACGGTTTCCATTGTGTAAAAGCACAGCCTTAAGACTCAGTTTCGAAGAGTCTAGAAATAGTCTCTATTCTTGCGGGTCGTGAGTGATTTCTAAGGCATTCATGAGGCCCTCAATATCGGAACAGAATACCAGAGTACTTTCCTTTCTGAAGAAAGGCTCCAACTGCTGGTGGCGCTTTCAATAGAAAGTAATTGTGACATCTTCTTCTAGAAGATTCCACTGTTGGAGTCTTGATCCTAGCAATTCTGCTTGTACTTGGATAAGTCCAAATCACGAACCAGGTCATTTAATTCTTCCTGTGTTAGTCTGTGTGGGGTTGATGCTGCACCACAGTGAAAATCTGGATCACTGCATGCTAATGGAACAGGAGAACAGGTCAGCTCTCCCTTGTCCTCATCAGATGAATCAAAAGAATATTCTGCTGGAGGTTCTGGAGTAGGAAGTCCCTCACCATGTGGAACTGGTCTCAATGCAGACGGAATGTTTGGGTAGACTGTTCTCAACTTCATTGGCTTCGTTATTCCACCAGAAAGAGGAGGAACCAAGCAGAAGTAACAGTCTTTTATGTGGTTGCTTGGCTCTCTCCACACCATGGGGACTGCAAATAGCATTGATGGTCTTTTGCCATTGAACCATTGTGAAAGCTGTGTTGTCCATGTAGCACAGCATAGATGTGGGGCCCAAGGCTTGTCTTGGTCACCAACCTTGCATCTGAAGTAAAGATGAGAAGCCTTCTTCACTTGAGAAGTGATACTTTTCTTCTGGTTGGCAAATGTCACTTCCCCACAAATAGAGCAGAAATTGTCCACGCTATTAACACACTTTCGAGGCATGACTGTTCTGTATTGTGCCTAAATGGATAAAATAATAACAGTTCTATGGAACAGTAGCTTAAACTATCTGGCACAAAGTCTGAATATTTTCAATGCTCAACCTTTCCGACAGGGCTTTTTCTAGTGCACTGCTGACGTCAGCTTACTTCAGCAGCCGCCTGGCAGTAGTATTGCATTGTGTCAGAAAATGATGCCATCAACTCTGGATGATGTGGGCACGATGGTATTATGCAATGCGATGCAGTATGACATCCTTCTAGGCTGATTTAGGATGTTGTTGCAGTCCTACTGGATAAATTTACACGGTGAAACATAGAATGAATTATGTATCTTCAAAATGAAAGCTAATAAAAAATTTTCAGGGTTATATTCATGTTCAGCACACCAGGATACTACAGATAGGGCCTTTTTAAGTCAGTAACGACCTCACTGCTGACCAGTGTAATTGAGTAGTACCCATTGTGTCTACAGGACATATCTTCTTCATCCACTCATCTGTCACCAGCCCCTGAGGTTGCTTCCTGCTCTTGGCTCCAGTGAAGAGTTCTGCAGTAAACACAGGGCTGTGTATGTCTTTTCAGATTAGTGTTTCCCTATTTTGGGGGTAAATATCCAGAAGTGGGATGACTGGATCATGTTTTAGAAGGAGCATTTGGTTGAGCTGTGTGTCATCATTTAGTCGTTTCAAGATTTTCATTACTTTGTTGTGACACTGTTCACACTTAAAAGCTTTCTGACTCCAAGGGAAGCTCTGGTGAGGTTATATGGATTTTTCATAAACATTCAGGCACTGTAGCCTAGGATGATGTCCCTGTGCATTTGCCCATCAGCTGGGCCCACGCTCTTCGGCCTGGCTGGGTATGGGGAGGTGGAGGGCACCAACAACACAGCTCGACTTCTGTGCCCAAAAAAGGCTATAACAGAACCAACCTCACAAAACCGATTACTCAGGCTCTGGCAGCAAAGGAAAAGCTCTCGAAGTCAGAATACAGTTTCTTGGCAGAGAAGCAGAGGACGGACTGCCAAGGTGTCTACTTGCAGAGCGGGTGGGGGCGAGGCAGGTGGGGGCATGGCAGAAGCCAGGGTTCGGCTGGGCGCTGGCCCTGGACCCCCCGACCCTCGCCGAGGCCATCTTTCTCGGCTGGATACGGTGGGCTTGGCCCAGGGCCTGGCCCCAGGCCTGCTTTCCGTTAATCAAACTGCTGCCCTTCAGTTTCCCACGGTAGCCGGCTAGGTGTGCACCCCATTTTCCGTGGGGCTCATGCTTTTAATGGGGATTTCAGGTGCCTGTCAGTTCGTGAGGTCAGCCATTCATTCTGGCTAGAAAGGGAGGTCTGGGAGTCAGAGCCCACAGCATTTTAAAGCATCACATTTCGACTTCCCCAGTAATTAGAAAACGCCATCGACCGACTGTCCGGCATGCCCAGGGGTCAGCAGCGCTGGGTGGGCGGCCTGGCAAGGGAGGCGCTGCATCTCTGGCCGAGGGCCATGATCGGGTGCAGAGTGGACGGCGGCCGTTCTCTGCTGCTGCGCAAGCTCGGGCGGGCGAGGCTCCTCTCTGGGACCCGAGAGAATCGGACAGCGGCCGCGGGTGGAATTAACCACACAGCCAGGGAGCAGCACTTAGCAAACACCCCAGCTACAGAATAAGCTCAAAGGTGCATTTTGGTTTTTGAATTGCTGTTTCATAGGGCATTTTAGTTTTAATGCCCAAGCTATTGAGTTCAATAAAAGGGATTCTAGAACAGGAAAGAAAATCAAAAGCAGATCCTCGAGCTGTGTCCTGACTGAGTAGGCTCATAGAATCTTGGGGGTCCAGGGGGAGCCGAGCCCCCTTATACACACGGTAGTGTTTCACTGAAGTCGGTCGACTGAGGTCAGCCGCTGGTCAGCGCTGCCGCTATGTCTGGCCCAGGGTTGCACCCCGCAGGGGACAGCCAGGCCTCACGGTTTAGGAGCCACCAGGTCAAGGCGTCTCTGTGTTTCTAGCAGAACATAAGGGTGCGGCAGGGGCGGGGCCAAGGGGATTGCCCTACTGCTGGGCCCTGACCACTCCTTCCTGGGGCCTACTGTCACCAGTGCCTCCTGTTGGGGGGACGTGCCAGGACTTGGGTGATTTAGCCATCCACCCAGGAAGAGGTTACCCTGGGACCAGGTGCCAGCAATACCTTCCAGAACAAACACAGAGGTACCGGGGCTCAGCGGCACTTCTGCGGTGAGTGGTTCTGGACGACGCCCGCTGATGCAGACGCAGGGCAGGGGTGAAGCGGGGCCCACCTGCTCCCCACCGTCTGGGTGGCCTGCAAGCGCCGCTGCCCTCTGTATCTTAGTTGCAAAGTTCTGCTTCTTCCAGTGCTGGTTGGAGGATTAAATTAAACCATGCACGTAAAATGACACCTAGAGAGCCTGGCTAGAGGGGAATAGAAAGCCTGCTTCTGGAATAAATAGGACTCTCTAGGCAGGCTGTCTGGGACTCAAGAAGGGCAGAAGGAGTTAAGAGGGCTGGGCTGGGGCGAACAGGCCGCAGAAGCCTGCAGGTGTCTGTTTGCAGCCATGAGCAAGGAAGCTGGTGTCTGCAAGGCACTGAGGAAACCCTCCCAGGATGTCAGGAGGCGCTGGGGGTGGAGGAGAGACACTGTACAGACACTTGTTTATTAAGTGGTAAGTAGAGTTCAAACATATTCTTAATGAAGCCCTTGCTGGAGTGGAGGAAGAGAACACGGGGTGGATTTCCAAGTCTGGACTTGGGATGCAGCCCTTGTGGGTTGATTTGATTATAGGTTCTTGGTCTTTGGAGCAGCACCAATAGCCCCCCAGGAGTGACCCCCTGGGGACCAGCACTGGCGAGCTCCAGTCTCAGGTGGCCTCTGAAATGTGTCTAAGTTCATTTCCCTCCACATCGGCCGGTAACGTATTCTCTGCAATAACAATTCTCTACTTTCTGACTCCTTGGCTAGTGTAGCATTCAAAGTGTCCCTCTAGCTAATATTTCCAAAGGCCCGGGGTTTGGGATGAGAGGGCAAGGCTCTGGCAGCCATGTTGTGTCCAGTGGCAAACGGAGCAACCTTACCAATGGTCTCCATCGTGTCTCTCTCTTCAATCAACAGCTGAGCCCTGGGTATGTCGATGTGCATCCTCAGGGTCTGCTGCTGCTTACTCAGGGTGTCCGAGGTCCGGGTATTCTTACTGGGAACAAAACAGGGAGGTGCATTAAGTGGCACAGTTCGGCACTGCATTATGCCCACACACTTGTGCTGCAACTTGACTTACTATCCGGCTATGCGCATGCCCTGCAGGGAGGGCAGGGGAAGGAGCGCAGGACAGACCTTCTTCCTTCCTTCAAATGCCCTTTATGAATCTTAAGTTGAGGCAGTCAGCTGTCAGGCATAAAAAATACAAGTTGTTGATAGAAACTGGCTTTGTATCTATCGTGAGCAACCTTGGAATTTCCCATTTCTTCTGTCCACACTACACGAGGCCACAAGAAGTGATTTTTAAAGTAACAGCATTTGTGTCTGTCGGCTGTGAGATGATAGCAAGGAGACCAGGACCTCGGTCCCCTCGGGGTCTGACTGAGGGATTTGGATTTTTATCTGGTGTGGTTTTATTTTTGTTCCAGTAACAAACCATAAACCTTGTTAGCTTCCTTGACACTACATTTTAGCATGGAAAGAAAGTAATCACTATGTGAATTTTATCTCAAAATTTCTATACCAGAAAACTACCCCCACCCCCTTCCCAGTGATCTGCCTTTTAAATGTAAACAGGGAGAGACACTGCCTTGGTCTGGTCAAATCCAGTTACAGTCCGTAGTAAAAAAGAAAAAAAAAATCTGCTATGACACAAATGTGCAAGAGTCCTACAAAACAGTACAAAATATGCTTCAATTACTGATCGCTGTGGGGAGGAGAACCGGTCCATCTTACGGAGTAGCTGTACTTGCTTAGATGCTAAAAAGATTTATCGAGGGGCCTCCCTGGGGTTAAGTCTCAGCACTGTGAAGCTATCGGCAGCCAGTGCAGCATGAGTTCGATCCCCGGCCAGGGAGCTTCCCACAGGGCGCGGCAGACCTGTCCTGCCTCCCCGCTGCTCCCCTCAGCAGTGGATTTCAGTGGATCTGCCTGTTCTGCTCCCCACTCTGTCTCTGGGGAGTCCTCTCACCCCCGCACCTCGGGCCTGAACCCCAGCTCTTGTGTGCATAAATTTAAAAAAACTTAAAGAAAATGTTTATCGAAGCGCCTCTAAGCAGCAGCACTCGTTCAGACGACCCCGCCATGCAGAACACTCCACACGCCCGCAGCTCCACGTGTTCTGAGATGATTTCCGGAGCCTACACACGAAATAGTGTTCCCTCTGTGTTAGTTAGATAATGGGGGGAACAATAATGGGGTGTCCAGCCTGCAGCTCAAACTCTGCACCAGCCACCTGTCAGGAGTCCCAGATGCTCCTTATCTCTGAGGACGCCGCCACTCTTGGGCCCTGGGGCTGAAGGAGCGCTAATAACCTGCAGGGCAAGGTCAGGAAGAGCCCCTTGACCTGCGGCTCGCTGAAGTCCGTGTTAATGTTCTGACTGTTTTATAGCATCCTTTCCTCATTTGCGTGTAAACAAAGCATGTGACCACGTCAGCGTCGGGGGCTGGTGAGGCCCCTCTTAGGACTCA
This sequence comes from Scalopus aquaticus, assembly GCA_004024925.1. Lineage (NCBI taxonomy): Eukaryota > Metazoa > Chordata > Mammalia > Eulipotyphla > Talpidae > Scalopus > Scalopus aquaticus. The sequence continues at coordinate 14,751 of PVIJ01015169.1, forward strand.
TCTTGGATCAGATTTATCACTCTGCAGGGGAGCAGCCGGGTCGTGGGGCACACAGGACACGGAGTCCCAGTTCAAACCTTTCGCCTGAGTTTTCCCAGGGTCTTTATATTCTTGACTCATCTACCCAGCTTCTCACGTCACATGTGCCTAAACCAGCACAGAGGGGCTCCCCAGAGACGCCAAGACTTGTCTGAAACGAAGAGCCTTTTGGCTTGGGGGGTGTTATGCTCAGACAAGCTCCATTTCCCTGAAACACATGGGGGACCCCTCTGCTGAGGAGCTGCAGGATCTGTTTTGAAACTCCCCAGGGACTCGCCCTTGTCTTTGCACCAAAAATAGAAGCATGAGCTAGTCCCCACGGCTGATCATGAATAGCTGAGGCAGCCGCTGCTCTGTGAAACAGCCGCGCAGTCTCTGCTTAAACAGCAACGAGGGGCCGCTGCTGACGGCCCGGGAGGCAGAAAGGGCCGGGCTGCGTGGCTGCTGCTGGGCTCAGACACGACTGAAGCCGCGGCAAGGACACTCGGAGCAGAGGTGGGTGCCGCTCCCCCCGGCACGGTGCATGGCCGGGCCCGAGCAGCAAGGCCAGGGAATGGCCATGCCGAGCTTGAGACGGGGCGCTGCCTGCTCCCCTCACTTTGATTTGCCGCTCCCTGTGCTTACAGCTCCCCTCCCCCAGCCAGCCCATTGCCCCGATACCCCTGCAGCTGGCTTTGTCCCTTCGGGGCTTGCTCAGATGCTGTCTTTTCCAAGGAGTCTTGAGGCCAGCTATGGGGTGATGGGGTCCCCTAATCCTCAAACCTGTGTTTCGTAGCTTTGCTTATTTATCATCTCTGTCTCCCACTGGACAACACGCTTGAGGAGTATTTTCATCTGTTCAGTTCCCCGTAAGTCCCTGGAACTCAGAACAGGCTGTGAGGGCCTCCCCGGTGGCGCAGCGGGTTAAGCTCTGTGCTGTGGAGCTGTCGGCAGCAGTGACGTGAGTTCGACGCCCGGCCAGGGAGATTCCCACATGGCACAGCAGACCTCTCCTGCCTCGCCCGCTGCTCCCCTCAGCAGTGTGTTTCTGATCTGCCTGTTCTGCTCCCCACTCTGCCTCTGGTGAACCCTCTCGCCGCCCCACGCCTCTGGCCTGTACCCCAGCTTGTATGTAAAAATAAAAAAAAAAATAAATCTCAGAACAGGCTGTGGCCACAGCAGGCGCTCCGTGATGGCGCCTGCTTTCTGGGGAAAGCGGCAAGCCCAGCGCTAGGCCCAGGGCGTGGCTGGGGAGCAGCTGTTCCCTTCCCCTTCTGAAAAGGCGATGAGGTCCCAGCCAAACTGTTTCTGCCCATTAATTGGTGCCATCTCTCATCATCTATTGTTATGTGAAGGCTGATTCTCAGAAAAGATAACCAGTGTTCACGACCACCACAGCAAACCTTCAAAAAAGAAGTTATTTGAAGAAATGTCATTTGTAACCTGGAAAAAGATTCTGCATGTTGGCAGCGGGGAAGCAAGATGCATCTCTGCTGTTAGGGGATCGTGCGAGAGAGCCTGGTTAGTCATTATTGGAATATAATTTTCCACCACCCATTTGCCATCTGGTTGTCTGATTAAAATGACAGAGAGCTGTGGCTGGTTCACAGCGAATATTTTCTGGGTATTTCTGAATTTTTCTGGATATTTCTGAATGTTTTCTGAGCGTTTCTGGGCTCAGCAAAGACATTACTTGCACTTGCTACAGCTCTTTATAACCTTAATGTTTCCTTAGGATTTGTGGGAACTCTAATGAAGGTGCACAGTAGCTCACCCTTCCCCCCAACAGGATGTGACAGGGGGCTTCTTTGGAAGGGGAACACAGCTGCCGCACCGTGAGAATCACCTCTCGCTGACAGCGATGGGGCGGGGTTGCTTTCTATTCATATACAGATGTGAACATCAGAAAACCTAAGCTAATGCAATCTCAATATGAACTGCTGTCTGTCTACTGTGAGCTCTCTCGCTGATGTGTATTCCTGGGCTCAAAACACCTGTAGGTCAGAGCCTAGGACAGGCCAGTTGGACCTCCTAGAAGACCGGGATGTTCCTTTAAGAACCCCCCGCGCTGTTGGATAAAAGAACGTGTTCTTCCATCTGGGCAGGTGGGCGAGGGGGCCCTCTGCTCTCTGGGGTGTCTGGCTTTGCAATGTGAATGGGTGTGAGAAGCACGAAGCCCAGCCATGGGTGATGGTGCCATGTGGGACCTGGAAGGTTCCAGAATGTCTCTATGTCCTAAAGCAGCCACACCTATAAGACTTTGGCTAACTCTGCTAGGATCCTCAGAATTCCTTGCGGAACAAGGTTAGAAAGAACATGTTCCAGTCTCCTGGATCACAGAATGACAATGCTAAGAAGAGTTTTCGGAGTGTTTTCAGATGAGGACATTGACAGGTAAGATGACTGGTCCAGCATCACAAAACCAGCCCCAAACCAGCAGGGGCAGCATTCGTTCGAGAACATAGACCGCTGGTTCTGTGATCTCAGCACACCCGCCTGCTAAGACCTCAACTTTCAGGGCCTCCTTGGGGGCGCAGGGGTTAAGTCTCAGCACTATGAAGCTATCGGCAGCCACTGCAGCACGAGTTCGATCCCTGGCCAGACAATCTGCCTATTCTGCTCCCCACTCTGTCTCTGGTGAATCCTCTCACCACCCCACACCTCTGGCCTACACCCCGGTTCTTGTATGCATAAATAAATAAATCTTAAAAAAAAAACACCAAACCTCGATTTCCCAGAGAAAGTGGCAGCGGCCTCTCGCCCAGACTTCGGTCACCTTGAAAATATGGTTGACCTTATATAGACGAGGGAGGCGACACGGCCTTTGGCCAAACCCAGATTAAGCTGAGCCTCGTGACTAGACGCACTGCTTTCACTTCTACATGAATCCCATCAAAGCACCTACTGGAGGAGCTTGGGAATCCTCTCCCTTTTCAATCTCCCTTTTCAATCGGAGGCAAGCCTCCTCGCCTCCCCTGAGTGGGAGTAATTACTAGTTTTAATGTTCCCGATTTCACGGTGGCAACTGTCACCTGCCACGATCCACCCCTGCTCTAATCAGCGGGGGCTCTGCCACAGAGGGCCCATCTAGGCCGGGGAGAGTGAAGAAGAGCTGTCCAGTGTTTGGCTTGGGGCGAATGCAGAGGTGGTGGGCCGCACCCTAGGAGTCGGAGATGCTGATCAGTGCCAAATCATCCTATGGAACAAACGTGGGGCCCGTCAGAAACACACGCCCCGCGGCACAGGAAGGGTGTGGCGTGGGAGTGGCCAGAAGTGGCCAGAAGCTCTCTGCAAAGACAGCAGGAGCCAGATGGGGGCCCATGAGTCAGGCAGACTGGGGTGGGGTGGGGTGGAGGCTGTGCCCGGTAAAGTGCCCCTTCTCGTAGCCTTGGGCAGGCACCCCCAGCCACCTGTGCCGAGGGGCCACAGCACCTCCACGAGGGTCCAGAACCCTAACATCTTATGTGAACTCTTGGGAGTTTTAAGTGTCATCGGCAGATTCCTGTTTCTAAGCCTACCTGCGCAAGCGCCTACGGGTGGCGAGTGCGCACAAAGCAAAGGTCTGCTTGTTGGTTTGTTTTCCCGCTGTCTCGTCAGACTCACTCAGCGCAAAAGCGCGTTGCACACAAACGTCCTAAGCCCAGTCCCAACTAGGACGGCCTTGCCTGGGCGCGGCTCAGGGCGCCCGTGTGGGTTTTCATCGTATTCTACTGCAAGTCTGACTAGCACGACGAGACTCCGTCAGAGGAAGGAGGTGACGAGCCATCCGCGTCTGCCTCGGCTTTGCGCCCCAGATGCCTGTTACCAGCCATCGCCTCACACCTTCACTGGATGTTTAAAAATCATCCCCAATTCAGCAAGACCCAAGCAGGTCTTTCCATCGCCGTCAGCACCCCGCCAAGACTTACATAAAGAAAAAGGCCCGTAACCCTGGTGAGGGGTGCCTGTTTCAGCTAGCTGCTCACCCCAAGTAGTCCCAACTCACCCTCGACGCTGCCATGCCCTACGCCTGCAGGTCACGTTGTTTGAAAGCACAGTACGGCCAAGCCGAGGGGCCCGCGGGAAAGGTAGCCCTGGGCCAGTGATGCCAAGCTCTGCCTGTGTCTCCAAGGGTGTGGGTGTGGGGGTGTGGGGTAAATGAAGGAGGCATCAGGATTTCCGGCCTCCCGCCATTACAGACATGATGGGCAACTGCGGCCCTGCCCCTGCGCCTCGTGGGGCGCGCGCGTGGGCACCTGCGCCTGGGAGACGCTATGTCAGGGCGGCGTCACAGAATCAAGGGAGGAGCGTGACAGAAGTGGTGGAAGCAGAGGCCATGAGATGCCACCAGAGAGCCCAAAAGTGAAGACTTGCCAGGGGCTGGGGGGCCTGCCAACCCCCCGGCCCCCCAGCCTGCCCTGCACTGGCTGCCCCACTGCAGAAAGATCAGTAAAACGTGCTAGAGCCACTGCTCCAGGACGCGTCCTTACCCATCTGCCTGAATCACAGGGAGCCTGCCCCGTGCCTGCTGGCGATACAGGGAGGCACACACAGTGTTAACTCTCTATGCAAAGCTGAGGGAGGAAGAGAAAGGCAGTTGTGTGGGGGAGGAAGTGGAGGTGGCCCCTCCCCCATCCTCCTCTCCCACATTAGCTCCTGAAGTGGCGACAGCAAGTCCACCACCAGGTGCCTGCCATTGCCTTACCCGGTTCTAAGCTCGGATGGCCGCTGTCCACTTCTCGTTTGGTCATTAGAACATAAAAAGCTTCATGCAGCGCCTGGCGGGCTTGTGCAGGTGGGTGCTCACGCCGCATCGCCTGTCCCAGCCCCCCGTGCAGCAACAGGGATGCACACACGGCTGGGGCGCTGGTGCTGTGACCCCAGTGAGCACACACTTGCAGCGAAGCGTTTGGGGGTGCGCTGCGCCCGGTGCTGACGGGGTGGGCACTCAGGCAGATAGCCCGTTGTCTTTGCCAGACACAGTGCACAGGTATTTCCCCTGCGGGTGCCTTGGCTAACTGGCAGAAGTCTTGACCTCAGAAGTGGGATGTTGGGGTGAAGCAAAGCCAGAGCTACCCATCACGTGCCTCTCTAGTGGCGGTTGGTGGGGACACTGCACGTGGGCAGCCACCCAGGGTGGTGAGCATGTTTCTTGGTGTCTGCATGCCCCACTGGGGACCCGGAGGCTTCTTGCACAGACTGGAAATGGCATGTCAACGTGGGTGACCATCTTAGAGTGTCGTTAAGAAACCATGAGGGCAAGTTGGAAATTGCTCTTTTCAATATGGTATCTGGGGTGCTGGGGTTGTTCTTACCTCATCAGCATTTCAGCCAAGCTCTTTGCATCTGGGGAAAGAAAACGAAGATTAGCACATGGTAAACGATTCACTGACATTCACTTAGGCACCTGTGACAGGTATTCTAAACAATCTGATGCCAACAGCCACTTTTAAATGTCATTTATATCCAAATAACTACTAACACCAAGAGTTCTATAAATGCCTGATTTCTCCTACATGGATAACAAGCATTCCACGTAATGCACGAACACTCCGGGGGTCTAAAAATCCTCAGGCACCTACTGAAGGGCGCACCGCAACCTACTGGTTTGGCAATTCTCAGAAACCCAATTTCATTTTCACTTGCCATATAATTAGCATTTTGAAAGTAATTCATTGAAGGAGTACAAATTCCACTCTTTTTGCTATCAAAATACCAAAGTTAAAAAGCCGAAGGCACCTGGATCTCTTGAAAGAGGCGTTATTACAGAGCTCTTGTCGGCCATGGAATTCTGTAAATGACATATCACCGTGCTGCACGCTCAGATGTTTAAAATCTCCCCTTCATTTTTCTTTCTGAGGACATTGTTTACCAAGACCTGGTTACCACTCCCGACAAAAGATATCCCATCTAAAAATGATGTAGTAAACATTCTACTTTTGGGGGTGGCACTGCTCTGAAATTCTCATTCTCCCTAAAATAGAATTTCTTCTTGTTACACATTTTGTCCTGGCAAAAGGGAATGTTTCCTTCCTCAGAACACAAAAGCCTTCTCTCTGTTTTTCTCTCATCGCTCTCTTAAAGTCTTGATGTTAAATGCGGTGTTCAATGAACAGAACTTTCTGGAAATGGATTCAGGGGACTGTGTGTGACTGGCTCTCTAAAGAAGAAATTCACCTTCTGGAGTGCTTTCATCTCATCTTTCATCTACTGGGGCTGACATTTAGATGCGATTGCTTTCATTTGGGGAGCAGCATGCTCATGGGGAGGTGTGGACAGTCAGAGCATCTGGGGGCTGGCACCCCAGCGCACTGAAGCTCAGTCCTTCGGCCCCACCCACACAGCACAGCAAAGAAAGCAAACAGCATTTAATTTCCTAGCTCACGTCCTTATATTTACCTCCAAGACTAAGCAAATACGACTTATCTTCCTGGATGATGTAACACTTGCAAAGTACATACATGTCTTCTATGTCAGAAGCTGGGGTTTCAATTAGTTCTAGGTCACAACCAAGTATTGTTAGCTCAATACTCTAAAAAAGGGGGGGCTCCCAAGGAGTAAACATTTTACATCAGTTCATGATCTGATGCAAACGCACACTCAGAGCTCTTCATGGGACCCCTTTCCTCACTTTTCCATCCACACTCTCTGGCTACTCTTGAGGTAGGTCATCCGTTTTTCTCTGCGATTTCTTTCCTGTCAATGTCCTAAGGAATCGCGGCACCTGATGAGTGACCACAGAGGCCCAAACGCGGCTCAAACGCGGCTCAAATGCGGACATGCTCCCCACCCCAGCGCAGGCTTTCCAAGTCTGCAAAGGTCTCTGGGCAGCGGAGAATCGTGGTGGACTTTCCGCACAGGGCTGGGGTCGCCCGGCGTGGCCCATGGAGCAGAGTGGGGGGTGCACGGACTTGGGCGGGGTCACAGGGAAGCGTGTACTAGGAATGTGGGCGCTGCCGGCTACCGGGACTCAGCGTGCACTTCCTCTTACTGTTGGTCTCTGCCTGCGATTCTTTTTTCTTTTTAAATATATATATTTACTGTTATTTGTATCTTTTACATTTTGTATTCCCCTTGGGTAACCCACCACCAATTCACCGGTGATCAGTCTCCGTGGTCCCTTGTGTCCTTTTCTGCTCCATTTTGTGCCCTTACCCTCCCCCTCCCAAGTGTCTCTCTCCTATTTGGTTTCCCTATAGTTCTGTTATAAGTGAAACCATTCAAAAAAAACAGGCAACAACACATGCTGGAAAGGATGTGGAGAAAAAGGAACTCTTCTACACTGCTGGTGGGAATGCGAACTGGTCCAACCACTATGGAAAGCCGTATGGCGATTCCTCAAACTGCTCAACATGGAGCTTCCATACGACCCAGCAATACCACTTTTGGGAATCTACCCAAAGGACACAAAAATGCCTGCGATTCTTGTGCCCGGACAGAAGCCACGGAGCGGGGGCTCAGACACAACACCCAGGCAGGCCCGTGGTTCAAACTCCCCCTTCTTCACGTGCACCAAGTCTTCACGTATAGGGCGGGTTTGCATCAGGTCTCCTGGTACCCCCGGTGAGCAGACTGGGACCCCCCGCAGACTGAGGGCCACGGTCCTGGGAAGGCACTGCCCTGGGCTTGCATCGGGAAGGATGCAAGATGCCCCATCTTGGGGAGCGTGGACAGAATGCGTGGAGCTCTGAGCTCCTCCAGGAAGCCAGGGCTGGGTGAGCTTCACCGGACAGAGTTCCAGCGGTGGCTGGGATGTAGGGGTGGCTAAGACGGGGAAATGCTAGAGAGATGTGTCCTTGTGTCACTGGTCAAGATCTGCCAGCTTGTGCCCAGGCCGAGGGGAGGAATGTGAGGAGGGCAGGGGTGAGGGGCGTGTGCACCTGGGCCATCCAGGAAAGCCAGTTGGGGGGTCTGGGGGCAGGGCGGGGCCAGAGGGGTGCAGCAAGAACTGGGCCAGGAAGTGATGGTGCTCCCGCGTGAAGGCGGCACCTGCGTGAATCGGGGACCACCAGGTGTGGCAGGACCAGCAGAGCAAGTGCAGGGGAGCGGCGAAGCTCGGGGCTGGGCTGGACAGGCACAGAGCGGCGGCAGAGGGGTGTGGGCTGGGGCAGTGCTGTGGGCGAGACCCCACAGGCTTCTGTTCCGGGGCAGGAAGAGAATCGGGGGCAAGTTAAGAAACTAAAAAAATCACGGCGTCTTGGAGATTGACGAGTTTTGCAGCCTGCGTCAGCCTCCCACGAGGGGGCTCAATCAGGTGGGCGCCTCTGGGGCGGATCCTACGGTGAGCCGGGCCCCGGGCGCCCGAGGGGAGGGTGCACGCAGTGGCCACGCCGGCAGGGCCTCCTCTCGTGGACCTGCCCGCAGGCCTGCTGACCCCTCCCCCCAACGCGTCTCTGCTGAGCCCTCGGTCCCTGTTCCAGGGCCAGCCAGGCCCCAGCAGAGGACGAAGCCGCGCACGGCCGCCACGTCAGCTCTTCTGGCTGAATTCTCTCGTTTTCTCCCCACTCTTCAAGCGGCGTAATTCCTCGGCGGTTCCCACCCGGACTCTCTTCTGTGAAGTGTCTGTGGTTTCCCATTACCTCCTAGCAGTGGAGGGAGTGCAGGCACCGTTCGAGAAATTCGTCTTCCCCGGTGAGATACGGGGCTCATTATGCGCCGCGAATGGGTTTTCGCAACTTACCTCGAAGACTTTACAATGATCCTTATTAAATTTTATCACCTGGATTCCAGCCTTTCAAAAGCTCATACTTTTGAAAGCTTCTCCCTAACATACCAGCTTCTCGCCGGGCTCACCCCGCTTCCCCTCCAGCCGCCCGCTGGGGCTCCCTCATCCATCAGTCCCATCAAAATGCACCCGGGGCCCCTCCGGACCTCTGGCCGCCCCTGTCGTTCCTCACTGCTCACAGACCGCCTTTCCGTAAGCTGAACCGACTTTCTCGGTGTGTAATTTCTAGAATCGATTGGTTTTGAAAGTGAATATTAAGTAGCACTATTTCTAACACCTCTAATTTGACTGTTCAAAGATGATCCACAAAGGTCTTGTTATATCTGGAAAAATTTTGTTGAGAATTCGAACATGTTCTCTTTGGGTACTTGGAGGCTGGAATGCCACGACGCCGTCCCTGGTATTTCCAGGAGGAAAACTTCCCCTTCAGGCGATCCTCAGGGCATTCGTCGCACCTGAGCTGTTGCTGTGTGTGTGATGGCTCATTGTACGCCCTTCTCCCGGGGACGGGGGTGTTATGCAAGTCTCCACAAGGGCTCTGGCCCGGGATGGCTTGAACACAATAGGCTTTGAATGACGAAATGAATTTAAATAATCATGGGCTCTGATTATTTTCTCAAGCAAGCTGAATTCCTTCCTTCCTTCCTTCCTTCCTTCCTTCCTTCCTTCCCTCCTCCCTCCCTCCCTCCCTCCCTCCCTCCCTCCCTTCCTCCCTCCTTCTCTCCCTCTCTTCACTCCCTCCCTTCAAAGATCTGCTACCTCCTCTTCTCTCTCCTTCTTTCTTTTTAATGATTCCTGCTCCATACTTCCTGGTTTGAATAGCACTTCTGGTTCCCATCAAAGTAAAGCAGGTGTTGCATCATTTTTCCCTCTGCCCACCATCTGCTAACTTCAGAACATTGTCCCAAATCTTGTTCTTCTTGCAGAAACACAGCTGAATAGCCTTTTGTGTCGCCTGTCACATTTTCTCACAGAGTTCAGCCTGACCTCAGATACAGGCTTCGGGGCCTCTCCTAAGGCCGCTAACACTCCTGCATACCCGGCCTGGTTCTGTGCTCGCCCTTCACTGTGGGGCTGGATGGCGGAGAAACACCAGCTGGATAACCCAGTGATGTCGAGATGGGGAAGGAAGGAGTCTGAGAAACTACCGTTTGCTAACACTCTGTGCCAAGAGGGATAGAAAATGACAGATGAAAGGGGGCCACTGGCCATTTTTCTTCGGGGAGCAGTTCTATTTGAGGGGTGGGGGTAGAGTAAGACTGGGGGTTTGGAAGCCATAGAGAGGCAATATAGCCGAGGACAGAACACTCAAGAATTCAGTGGTGAAAAGCAGTAGAGAGAAGGGCAGGGGCTGAAGACATGCAAGCTAGGAGAAATAAGAAATACTTTTAAAAGGGGAAAGATTAAGAGGGAGTAAATACAAAAAAACAGTGAATAAACCAAATACTTTCAATAGGCAAAAGTGAAAGTATAAAGCAGCTATAAACCTATTAATATCTTTTTTGATTCCAAATTTTGTTGATAAATCTTGAAAGCTAACTTATGTGGATAAGACAGCCTATGTCTTTCTAGAATATTCCACCGTCTGGAGAAATTTCATGGACAGAGAAGTGGGGTAGAGAAATGAGGGGTTCTCTTTCTAGTTCCGCCTTAACTGAGAGGTGATTTTGGACATTTCCTTCCGTTCTCACGTCAGCAAAATAGGGCAAAAGAACACCAAGCTTTTTCTTGACCTATTTCTGTAGCTACTAGGAGACTACAACAGGACAGCATTTGGCAAAGAGTCATGAAAAGGAAGAAGAGGAAGAAATCGGAAAATGCGGGTCCTCTGTTCTGAGACATGCAGTGAGTTCTGGGAACGGGCTGGGCTGGGCGGTCACAGCCGGTGGCTGCTCCCTGGTGTCCTCAGCAGGAAGGTGCTTACCTGCGAGACTCCTGGGGGGCACCGTGCCCTGGGGAGCGCCCAGTGCGGAGGGTCAGAGCTGCCAGCTCTGCCCAGCCCACACACCAGGACCCGCATTCACCCCCAGGACCACACCTCTGTTTCTGAAGTCCCAGCTCAGCGAGATGGACAGAGCTGGGCTGGCCCCTCTGTGGACAGTCCCCTGCGGCCCCTACCACGCACAGATGACGGGCAAGCAGGCCACAGCTCCCGGGCCCAGCGGCACAGGCTCTTCCTGGCACACTCCGCAGCATGCCCTGCCCTTCTGTGGCACGGAGAAGACCTCCCAAGCAGCCATTTCTCTGAGGGCTTCCGCCCTGCCAGGTTCCGAATAGGACGTCAGCTCATCAGTGTGGGCAAAGAGAGGTGAGCTCACAGTCACCGGCACGTCCACACCCAAGAAGGGGATCAGACACCCCCAGCCCCAGAAAACTGCAAGCCCAAACCCGGGGACGCAGCACGCCGGGGGCAGTGCCGGGCCAGGCGGAGCTGACCTCGCCCTCCTGGCTCGCCGCTCCGCCCTGCCCCGGCTGCCCTCGGCTGGGCTCTGCTGCCCCACTGTTCCTCTGCTCCCCATCCTCAGACACAGACCCCTTTTCACTTAGTTCTTACATAAAAGTTTGGTGTTTTGAAAGGATCTTGTTTAAAAAATCGGGCAAAAAAGGAAGGAAGGAAGGAAGGAAGGAGGGAGGGAGGGAGGGCGGGAGGGAGGACGGGAGGAGGGACGGAGGAAGGGAGGGAGGAAGGGAGGAGGGAGGGAGGGAGGAGGGAGGAAGGAGGAAAGAGGAAGAAAGGGGAAGGAAGGAAGAAAGTAAGGAAGGAAGGAAGGAAGGAAGGAGGAAGGAAGGAGGGAGGGAGGGAGGGAGGGAAGGAGGGAGGAGGGAGGGAGGGAGGGAAGGAAGGAGGGAGGGAGGGACGGAGGGAGGAAGGAAGGAAGGAAGGAAGGAAGGAAGAAGGAAAAAGGAAGGAAGGAGGAAGGAGGAAGGAAGGAAGGAAGGAAGGAAGGAAGGAAAAAGGAAGGAAGGAGGAAGGAAGGAGGAAGGAAGGAGGAAGGAAAGAGGAAGGAAGGAAGGAAGGGAGAGTAAGAGGGAGGGGGAGGGAGGAAGAGAACAGGCAGCCCAGGACTGAAGCGCCCGGGAAGCTTCTGCCTCCAGCTACGCAGGCCGGCCCAGCACCTGCCAGCTCGGGAACGCAGTCCTGGCTGACACGTCCGACTTCTACACACGAATCCCCCGCCCTCTCCGCACCGGGAGCCTGCACCCAGGGTGGGGTCTCTGTGAGCACCTCAAGTCTGAGTGTCACGGACTCCCCTGGACACCCCCTTCTCCCTTTAGACTATTAAAGCTTAAGCCAGCGTTTGGTCTGATGCCCAAGGAGAGCTTGCAGTTCACCTGCAGAGCAGATAAAGGGCTTGTAAGAAGCAAGAATATGGCCTCCCCTGACGGTGCCTGGTCCCCCATGTGCCGCGTGGCCCTCTGGGAACGGCCTTCTGGATGGCCCAGTTGGAGACTATCAGCGCCTTTCAAAGCGTGCTGGAAATCACGACTACGCTTCTGTTCCAGGGAAGAGGAGCGTTCTGCCAGAGAAGCATGGTCAAACTTCCTGTCGGCCACTGATTTTTAGCTTATCTGAAGTCTTGGCTGGAGATTTTCGGGCGGGCACTGCCAGTTCACCCAGTTCTGCTGCCAACACAACTCACACCCTCGAGCACAGCTCCCCAACTGAGAGAGGAGCTTTTGGAGGTCCTGGACTGCTTGACGCGGGAATCACATTTTTACAGGGTTGGGGCCCAGCCAGTAACCCCGCTCAGCTTCTTGGACTTCAAAAGATTTGGAAGGGGGAAATCAGGGCAGCGTTAGAGCCAAGTGTGGCTTCTGACCTCCTGGGTAAGGTCATAGATTAAAAAAAAATGTAGCACTTGAAGGCAATTTGGACTTTAGGAGGTCGCGATGCTCTAAAATTAGTACTCAGGAAGGAAGAATATAGGTTGGCTAAATTGCTGGAGTCCCATTTTCTTTCTTTTTTTATTTTTACATAAAAGAACAGTATATTGTATCCACCTAACTGGGTTGCTTCTCTTCACGGGGAAGCAGGCGGCTCACAAGCGTGCAGCAGCTCTGGCTCAGGTGAGGCCGTCGGCGGGCGCAGCCCCCGCGTGTGAGGCCGGCTGTGCTTGTCCCTCCGTCTCCACCGCCTTTCTCTGGTCCAAACTTTTAAAAAAAATTTTTTTTAAAGATTTATTTATTTATGCATACAAGCTGGGGTGCAGGCCAGAGGTGTGGGGTTGAGAGGGTTCCACAGAGACAGAGTGGGGAGCAGAACAGGCAGATCGACGAAAACACACTGCTGAGGGGAGCAGCGGGCGAGGCAGGAGAGGTCTGCCGCGCCATGTGGGATTCTCCCCGGCCCGGCATCGAACTCGCGCCGCAGCCGCTGACAGCTCCACAGCGCAGCGCCTGACTGCTGTGCCACCGGGGAGGCCCTGGTCCAAACATTTTTATTTCCATTTTTGATCCTGGCAGGTGGCCTGTTAGGCAACATGGACATGCTGTAGAAAGGTCCTTATTCTGGACAATAACCATGTGGCCTGAGATCGTCCTATGGTGTGTGTGGATGCATGTGAGTTCCTCCTAACGCAGGGATGAGTTCGTCCTAATCGCCTTAGGGGTGCCAGGCTGTCATCGGGGGCATCCACTTCTGGACTCTAAGAGCAGGACACCTCCAGCGTCCGCTCCGGCCGCGGCTTCCCCCACCAGTGGCTTAGAGAGGCTCGACGCCTCCAGACCTGCCCTCTCAAGGGCTCCCCTCGGCAATGCGCTCGCACCCCAACAGTCGCGGTTATGGGGAGACGGGCTCTCGGCCCTGCACACCTCTACTCCTGCGGCCAGCGCGCCAGCTCCGGATGGGGCCTTAGGAAGCTGTTTTCATCGCAGGACGTGTGTTCCAGCAGGAGTGGCTTTCTAAGAACATCTGGCTGCTGGCTTCACGGGCGGCCTGGGGTCGAACCGGCAGGGTCTGTGGAAGTGGGTGCAGCTCAGCGCCTCTGCTTAGGGGGCTGTTCGGGGTGGGAATGGACTTGGGCCTCCTCCCGGGCACCTGCTGCCCTCTCGGCAGACTCCCGACAAGAGACTCTGCCGAGCACAGACAGACGCCGGGCGCAGTCACTGGTTCAGTCCCTTCCATGGAATTCTTGCACGGCGGTTGGCGCATTTCCCTGTTCCTGTCTGTTTGGGTTTCGTCCCACACCCCAAAGAGGAGCACGCGGGCTTCACGGGGAGTTGCCGTCGTCCCCACTGCCCTGAGTGGGGGTGTGTGAAGCCCCCGCGGTGGCAGGGTGTCTGTCCACCCCTGGCGACCTGAGCGGCCGGCAGAGGCCCGAGGCCCCGTGAGCTTGCGCGCGGGAAGCCGGCTGGACACCGAGCGCGTGAAGACAGGTGAGCGCTGGGTACTGGACGCCTCGGGGCCTGTGGAAGTTTGGTGACGCTTCGTGTGGGTCGTAGGAACTGGGCTCTTGCTGCCAGTCAGACTGTTGCCAACTCATCAGGCTTCTTTGCTAAAGGTCGAGGTTTCCGGGAACCTCTCGTGGTGCCGCGTCTGGACTTGGGGCGTTTACAGGACCCAGTGTTTCCACGACATCGGTGAGGGTGGGGGGCACAGGTGTGACAGAGGCTGGGGGGCACGGGTGGGATGGGGGGAGTGCCGTCACAGACGCCGGAGACATCGCTCCTCACTGACCTGAGAGCAAGTGCGACGCCTCGATTTGCTTTCAACGAAAAAGGGGCTCAGGGAGACAGCCCAGTGGGAAAGAGGAGGGGCTGGGGCACACGTCCTGCTCGGGCCTTGTGCTGGAGAGCGTGCCTCGGAAGCAGGTGGGAGGAAGGGCCGCCAGGGCCCTGGGCCAGATCTGGGGACAGCCGGCACCTGAACTCCAGAGGGAGACATTAGCATAAAGGGGTGCTGGCGGCAGACCCAGTGCCCAAGCCCTCATTGTCCGTCACTGCCGTCTCGGAGGGCGGCTCTTCTGCTGGGCTTCTGCTCAGATTTCTAATTTAGGAAAATGTATGTTTTCTGCCTCCGCGGCTTCCCCGGTGCCTTGAGCCCCCCACTTCCGCTCCCAGCCACACGGCGACTCTGGCCCCAGAGCCCATCTGACGGGCTCACCCAAGGACGCCACGGCGGGCGGCCCGGCTGGCGCGGTCGGGCGAAGCGTGGTGGGCAGAGCGCCGAGGGCCCGCGCCTGCCAGCACGACTTCCCCAGTTGCCTGGGCCGGCGCTCGGTTTCCGGCGGGCAAGTCACCACGTTCCCTGACGTGGCCCAAGCCTTGCGGCTTGGCTGAAGGTGCACAGTCAGCAGCTGGGGGACCTGGCCCCCCGCCTAGCCTCGGGCCGGTGACCATGGGCACGCAGGGGCTGTGGCAGCCCGGACTCACCTCTCAGCCTCTTCAGCCTCTGCTCCCGCCGCCGCCGCCTCACCAGCAGCAGCAGCACAAACAGCAGCAGCACGCCCACCAGGATGCAGGAGATGGTGACCAGCATCTTGAGGCCCTCGTTGGTCGTCAGCCCCTCCTCACTCTGGACGACCGACTTAATGAGGGGAGGGATGGTACCTGCAGTCAGGGAGGGGGTGTTAGGTGCCTGTTGGTGCTGACGCCGGGCAGAGATGCGGGGTCGACAATCACGAAAATGGCGGCAGGATTCAAGGGTGTCCGGCTGATGAGCAACGAAGGGAGCACTTTACCGAGGCTCTGGCTGCAGTGTTTACACGCCCCCTCCTCTGCCTGGCCTTGAGCTCACCCAGACCCACGGCCTTGAGCTCACCCTAGCATACGAAGTGCATTTCTTTATAGAGCTTTGCTCTACAAAGCACTGCTGGGAATGAACACTTGAAAGGGAGCACGGACCAGGGCGGGGTACTCAGAAAGCCACTTGCCTGCCCCTGTCACCTGGCAGAAAGTGGACAGAGGCTGTTTGAGCCGGAGTTGGGCTGGTGGGCAGAGCCCAGCAGGCAGCTGTGCTGGACACAGCGGCTTCAAGAAGCTGAGACTTTTAGTTTGGCTGTTGCTCACTTTTTATCACAGGTGTAAGACCAAATCTACTTTAAAGGCCCCATTTAGGGTATGAGAGCTACAGGAAACTTCTCAAAGCGGCCATCCAGGCCTCCAAAGCAGGCCGCACTCTCAGCCATGCGTGAGCCTCAGGAGGGAAAGGAAGCACCTGAATCGGGGGGATTCTGGGTCATTCTGGGCTGTCTTCTCTGCAGTGATGGCGCTCCCTGGGTGCCGACACCCAAACACAGATCCGCCTGCTACGCGGCCCCTCCTCTAGGGCAGCCACGGCGCTGCACTGCATATAAAACAGGGGCCAGAATACCAGTGTTTTGGGAAAAACAATGCCAAAATAATCTAATTCCCTCTGGGCAAAACCGATCTTTATCCTGCACTTGGGCTGAGGCCAAGAAGAATGTTATTCCGGCTCATGGGGTCGTGAGCTGAAAGCCCAGAACAGAGGCCCATGAGGGGTGCAAGTGAGGCGGGTCTGCAGGGGCCACTGGGGACAGCGGGCGCTGGGCTGAGGACATGGCAGAGGAAGCAGCGGACGGGAAACGGGGGCATGAGATCGACCGGTGCAGACTCGGGGCTGTCAATGTTTGTTTTTCCCCAAGTGAAGACGGATTCTTCGCGCACATGTGACAGACAAATATTAAAACTATATATCCATGAAATTGGTTCAAAGAAGTCTGCAATTGTTTTCAAGGAAAATAAAACTATATATCCTTAATTTTTACTGTAATAAAGTCATTTCGATTTCAGAAAATGGAATGCAACTGGCAGGACTTTTTATGATTATCATCTAAGGTCTTGGATAAAGTGAGACTATTAAGTGTTTTCAGGAGCCTTAATATTAAGTCTTTGCAGAGCACATGGTGGGGGCTCCTGGCGGGGTCCCCAGCGGTGAGCGGAGGGCGGCCTCTCAGAGGGGAGGGAGGGGGCGTTCAGAGTGTGGGGGTTATACGTCGTGCCTGTGAGTCGGCAAGGTCTCCAAGGCACAGGGCCTCGTGGGGGCACCCTGAGCCTGACCAGGACGAACATGTTGGGGGGTTTGCTTAGGTACAGACTTCCTGGCTGACTCATCCAACTTGCTGGTGGAACAAGATCGGCGGGCTTGGACAGAAGCTCTGGGGGGTGAGCCGGGAGCTCCCAATTCCGAGGCGCCACAGCCAGTTTGACCTGACGATCAGAGCATCTGATTTGGTCCCTGTCACTCCCTGTGACCGTCACGGCAAGACTGCAGTGACCAACAGGACACTCTGCCCAGGGGCCCCGGCGCTGCCTAACGCAGCACTGAGGCTGCGTCACCGGCAGGCCCGCGGGTGTCAGAGCCACGAGCAGCGCGGCATTTACTTCTGGCCAGCTGAGCAGTGAGACCCCTCACCTGGCTCCAGGCAGCCCACGGATTTGCGTATGTGTGTACCTGCACACACACTGTATGCACACGCGCACAAGCGTGTGGTGTGTGTGCACACATGGCACACATGCATGAAGACGCGTGCAAGGGCACACCTGCCTGTGAGCATGCACGAATGTGTTTGCACTTAGCTACACGAATCTCTGTGCGTGCAGTTCACGTGTGTACACGTCACACATGTCACATGTACATCGCATCTCTGTGTGCGTGCGTATGTACACGTCTGTGTGTGCATGTGAGTGCACATGTGTCTGTACATGCACAAGTACTTGTGCATGTGTGTGTGTTGTGTGTAGATATGTGTAGCTGTGTTTGAATGATTTTGTGTTTGTATGTATATGCATCTCTGTGTGTACGTGTATGTGTGTGTGTGTGTGTGTGTGTGTGTGTGTGCACGTGCTGCCCAGGCACTAACACCCCGCATCATTCTCTTTGCAACGGCGCCTCTACGCCTGCCCAGTGACTGACATTGTCTCCTTAGTATGGCAAACTGCTCTTGATCCTGCATTTTAAGAGCTCAAGGAGAGCAAAGGAGAAAGTTCTGTAGAATGGCTGGTGGGGGAGGGGGTGGGAGACGACAGTGATGGCAGCTCCAGGTCATCGCTGAAGGCATGGAACCCCGTGGCGAAGGTTCCGGGGCTCAGGACAAGCTGCTCCTGCCCCAGATGCACCACGAGAGCCCCTTCTGTCTGGTCCCAGAGAAGCAATGAGCGAGGAGTCCCCATAGCCCCAAACACGACAGAGGCCGGCCCTGGTCGCAGCGCCAAGCACGCACGGAGGCGGGGGGGATGGGGCAGGGCGCGCGGGGCCGCCGGGTGGGCGCAGGGACCGCCGGGTGGGCGCGCTTACTGCCGTCGTAGTTGAGCGTGGCGAAGTTGGCCTGCTTCTCGGCGCAGCCCGCGCTGTTGCACACCCGCATCTGCAGCTCGTACCAGGTGGCCTCCTGCAGGTCGTACAGGATATAGGACTTGGAGAGCGAGGTCCGCTGCGCCGTGGTCCAGACCGTGGTCCCGAAGGGCCTATACTCCAGCGTGAAGGAGGTGATGGGGCAGCCGCCGTCGTTCCAGCCGATGAGGTTGAGGCGCACGCGCGTGGTGTTGACGCTGGCGAAGAGCTCCTGCTCCTTGGAGAACTGGGGCTCTGCGGGCGAAGCAGCGCGGGTCAGCGCGGGCTACGCGGATGCCGCCCCCGTGTCCTCGGGCTCGTCCTCCGCCCGGCGGGGGCTCGGTCCGGTCTGCATCACGGCCAGGACCCTGCTCCACTGCCCGCGGAGACCTCCGGGGCCCCTGGGCTTCTCCACCCGGCGACCGTGCGGGGGATGGCGGTGGAAGTAGTGTCCACGGACCTCAGCGTGCCGAGCGCGGATGCGCGCTGTTCCCCGCCGTGTTCCCTGCAGCGGCTCCCGAAGAGCCTCCGCGCCCCCCGCCGGGCTGGTTTCACTCCTGCGCAGCCCCACCCGGCTCGACAGGGGGCCGAGGGGATCTGGCCAGAGGCGGTGGCCGCCTCCACTGGCCAAACGCTCCGTGCTGGGGCCTCGCTCCAGACTCAGCCCCCGCCGCCCGGGGCCCCCACCCGCAGGAGGAGATTCAGAGGGGAGGGGGCCCTCCTCACGCGCCGCAGTCACCACCCTCCCTGTCCTGGGGACCCCGGGCCACCGATGGCACCAACGGACGTCCTCTCCCTGCCGTTCACCCTCAGAGGTCCGGGTTCCAAATAAAGAACCAACAACGTTAAGGGCTAACGCTGGGACTGGGGCCTGCGTGAGTGCAACAGCAGGAGGGGCGCGGGGCAGGGGCGCGGGGGCCACGGCCTGTGGCTGCCTGGCTGGGCACCTGGTGTTGGCGTGAAAGCCCTTGAATTTTGGGTGACACCCTTCTTTTCAAATGCAAATGAAATGACCAAGGAAATAAAGACCCCGCCCCCTCCTTCCCGCACACGCGCCCTCGCAGGAGGAAGAGCGGGGCGGCTCCCGTACCCCCAGGGCCCCCTCCCTGGGGGGCGGATGGGGGAAAACCAGACTGCCGAGGAGGGACACGCACCTTTGCCCGACGTCTTGGCCTCGATGATCTCGCTGATGCGCCCGGGGCCCACCCCGTTCTGGGCCGTGAGCGTGAACTTGTACCAGGTGCCGCACTTGAGGTTCTCCAGGCGGTAGGAGCGCTCGCTGGGGCTGATGGGGAAGCTGCCCCACTGCTCGCTGTTGTCCTCGGAGTACTGCAGGATGTACCCTGGGCCGAGATGCGGGCGTGAGCGAGGGGGGCGGTCCAGGCTCTGGATGGGGGGGCCTCCGAGTCGCTCATGCCCAGAGAAAGCTCTCAGGGGTTCGGGGGAGTGCACCAGGCTGGAGGGGAAGTGCTGAGAGGGGAGTCAGGCCTCGCAGGGCCGTGGGGGCAAGCCCACCTTCTGCCCCTCCCCTTTCAAAGGCACCTGGACTCAGAGACTCTGGACACGCGCCCTTTGGGGCCCAGTCCGGCGGAGTATGGTCTGAAGCAGAGTTCCCTGGAGGAGCGCCATGCTCTGCTGGGGAGGGTGCCCACCCCTTTGTCCAAGGGGCCGGCAGTCTGACCCTCGGGGCACTGGCTGCGAGTCCCCTCGAAATCCCCGCCCTCCTGCCATCACCCACTTCTCTTCGGACTGAAAAGTCCCTCCCGGGGTTCCCCTCTCCTCGGTCTCCTCCGCCCACTGCCGAGAGCAGCAGCCGGCGCCCAGAGGTGCCCTGACGCCCGGAACCCAGGGAAGCAGCGACGGCATCTCCGCAGCCCCGACCCCAGGGGTGCACGCGATGTGTCGGGGTCCCACGAGAAGGACTCAGAAGCCCCCAGTTCTCGCCCTTGTGAGCACAAACCCTTCTCCCCACACAGTCTCGCTCCCTCCTGCCCAGACCCTGCTGGGCAAACACAGGGCTCTGCTCCACCCCGTCTCCTCAGTGGCGGTCACACGACAGGCCCGGGACCAGCGCAGGGGCCGGCGTCTCCCTCCCGCCGGAGCCCATCTGCCCCCTCCACACCGCAGAGGGTCCTGTCCCCAAACTGGGAGCGGGGTCGTCCCAAGCGCTCCCCCGGAGCTGGGCCTTCTGAGTCCTCCTTCTGGGTCGAGGTCAGTGTCCTCTGTCCTCCCCCCTCCACTCTGGCCCTCTGCAGCTTTGGGGTGCCTCCTTGTGCCTGCCCCATTCCCCTCCTGGCTGCAGGGCGCGCTCTTCCGAGCTCTTCTGCGCCTGCCAGGTGAGCGGCGGGTCCCTGCACTCAAGGCCCCACCGCATGTCCCGGCCTCGGCTTGGCCCACACTGCCCCGTGGGGTCGTGCTTTCCTTCCGGCGCCGCCATCTGCTTCACCCCAAGGCTGTGGCGGGGGCGTCCACGCCCCACTGTGACTGAGGGACCCCCAGACGCCTCGGCTGGAAACTTGGTGAGAACGGGCTTCCTCTGAGGGCCTTCCACCGACACGCCCGCACCGCCTCTCCCTCACCTGTGCCTCGGCTCTAGGGGCCCTTGTGCCCGCCCCGCGAGCCCCGTTTTCTCCCGTGAAAGGGTCACTAGCCAGCGCAGACCCTTTGGGGGAACAAGTCAAGTATCTCTCCGGCTGCCCTTATCTCGCGTCGGTCGCCTGCGCCCTGGCCGCCCGCCGCTGCCCAGCATGGCCAGAGGAGCCTTTGGCCGCCCCTGGGGACCCTCTGCGCTGCCCAGCTGCAGCTGCCCGCTCCGCCTGCCCACGGCTGTGCTCGTCGGCTAGTGACCTGTGCGTGCGTGGCCTGTGCTGTTACAAATCTTTCCAGCCCACACACGCCTCCTCACCCCAGCCATCAAACTGTATTTTAAAAATAATCTCCCCTTTTTCTTTCCTGAAAAAAGGGAGGCGCCTCCCCCTGACCCCAGGCTGTCCCTTCGGGCAGGGCAGAGATGCCCAGCACGTGTTTACGGGCTGGCAGGAGCTGGCCTGGACCCCACAAGAGACTGCTGGGCTCCGCTGCCATCTCACCCCTTGTCCTTGCTGGGCCTTGGAGGTCAAGCCCCACCCCACCTGTGCGGGGTCTCCTTTGTCACTCGCCTCGCGCCTGCACACTTGGCCCCTTGCTCTGCCTCCCCCGTCCTTGGTCTACGACTGCTCAGGAGGACGCTCTCCTGGGGCTGTCTCATCCCCTCGCACGCCCCGGTCCTTTTCCACTAGGCACGGGCTGCAAAGGCTCAGTGCAGAGGGGCCGCCCCCCAGCGACTCTCCAGAGTGTCCATCTTCACACCCTGGGGGTCGATCAGCAACAGCGGCACCTGGGTGTGTGATCAGGCCCAGGATTGAATGAGTGACTCAGGGCTGCTGGCGCCAGAAGCGGCAGCCAGCTGTGTGCAGGATCCCGGGGAGAGTCGACCAATTCCTTTTTCCTTTGTTTTTTTGCATTTGTTAATATTTCACTCATTGAATGCACAACAGTAATTCTGTGAATGGGATTCCTTGGATGAATGGGCTGAGTTTCAACAAACATCATAAACATAGATAGTGGTGGGGCCTCCCTGGTGGCGCAAGGGGTTAAGTCTCAGCCTGTGAGGCTGTCTGCAGCCACTGCAGCGCGAGTTCTTTCCAGGAAGCTTCCCACAGGGCGCAACAGACCTCTCCTGTCTCCCCGCTGCTCCCCTCAGCAGTGGATTTCAGTAGATCTGCCTGTTCTGTTCCCCACTCTGTCTCTGGGGAGTCCTCTCAGCTCCCACACATGTGGCCTACACCCCAGCTCTTGTATGCATAAACAAAAAATTCTTTAAAAAAAATAGCCGGTGGCTTCTAGTCCAGGTAAGGGAAGAATTAATTCTGCAATGCATTTTTGGAGGAATAAGCAAATACGTAATTATTTGGGGAAACGTGGCGTCCCTTATCGCTCCCTGGCCAGGGACAACAGTCCAGCTGTGGGGACAGCCTGTGCCTTGTTACCTCTGATGGAGCTGCCCCCGTTGTCCCCCGGAAGCCACGAGAGGGTGATGGAGGAAGACGTGGTTTTGGACACGGTGAGCCGGGGCTGATCAGGCGGGACTGGGTAAGAAACAGGTTTTAGAAAACAAGAATTAGTTTTTCATGTCTTTAATCTTCCTTAACAGTCATTTATCAAATCATTTCTAACAGCCATTTATTAAATACGTGTTTTAGGTTGCCAAAATATGCAATTCCCTTCTGTCAAAATGTCTGTTTAGTTGATATCCTGGGCTAAAGAGATAGAAGAGAATGAATCTATTATTTCAAGAAGATGTAAGCACATTTCCACTTGGATTTATAGCTCACTCATTTCCTCCCTAATTCCTTGGCTTTCTGAGTTGTTCATCACCAATTAAAGTCTTTAAGCTTACTAAAGGTACATGCATTATTTTACTCTGAGTCTCAGTTGTGATTCAAGTGAGAAGGAAAAATGGTTCCACTCAGCTATTTTGTTCTCATGGAGCTGAAAGGGGCAGAGGGAGAGGGGCAGGTGGGACGAGGAATTGCAAAAATTTCTCCTTTTTTAGCTACTGGCCCAGATTCAGTACACACGCACACACATGGACACTCACACACTCAGCCCTACAGCCCAAAGGCCTGCCACAGGCAGCACCTCACTGACTAGAATGCTCACAGAAGGTTTGAACAACATGCGCTACTAACCGATGGACCTGAGTGCTATTTTGGATTAGCTCTGGGGACAGAAACACTGAAGAAATGAAAAATC
>PVIJ01015170.1:0-26150 GCA_004024925.1 Scalopus aquaticus
GGGGGTGGGGGGTGGGTTGGGGAGGAAGGCTGGGGGTGGGGGAGGGGGGAGGGTCATATACTTCCAAAACACTAACATGGATGTAAACTAATGGTACTTCAATTAAACAAATAAACTCTGTTTATTCCTCTGTTCTTACTTCTTTCCTCTGTAAAAGGGAATAATAATAGAATGAATACCTTAAAAATCACTCATGGCCCACAAGAATGGAGACTATTTCTAGACTCTTTGAAACCGAGTCTTAAGGCAGTGCTTTTGCACAATGGAAACCATCTTCCATCTATCCCAGTAGCGCATGCTGTCCACATGAAAGAGACATATGATAACTTGAAGCAGCTACTGAATTCCATTGAGTATAACAAGTACAGCTGGCACGTCTGTGGTGATTTGAAGCTAGTTGCCCTTTTAATGGGACTGCGGCAGGGATATACAAAATACATGTGTTTCGTATGTGAGTGGGATAGCCGAGCAAGTGAATTGCACTACTTGCAGAAGGAAGGGACTCGCAGACAAAATGTAGCAGTTGGAGAGAAGAATATCCACAACCCAGCTCTGGTGGAGGCTCACAAAATCCTGCTACTACCCTTTCACATCAAACTAGGTTTGATGAAGAATTTCGTGAAAGCCATGGACTGGACCTCGCCAGCTTTCCAATACCTGCATGAAAATTTTCCTCAGTTCAGCGAAGCAAAGATTAAAGAGGGAGTTTTTGTGAGTTCTCAGATTCGAGAGCTCTTCAAAGATGACCGGTTCAACAACTTGCTGCAGGGTGATGCAAAACAAACATGGAATGCTTTTTGCCTACTGTCTACAAACTTTCTTGGGAATGTTAGGGCAGAAAACTACAAGGAACTAGAATAAGACATGCTGATGCAGTATCAGAAACTTGGCTGCAATATGTCTCTAAAGATCCACTTCCTTCATTCCCATCTGGATTTCTTCCCTGAAAACTGTGGTATGGTTAGTGATGAACATGGCAAACGTTTTCATCAAGATAATGCATCAATGGAACAAAGATACCAGGGAAAATGGTCCACTACAATGCTGGCTGACTACTGCTGGACACTCCCCAGAGATGCTCCTGAACAGCTGTATAAGAGACAAGCGAAGAAATCTAAGAAGTAGTCTATGACTTGATTTTTTACAGGTATTAACCATGGGCCTATTACTATTGGCATGCATTTCGTGATGTAAACATCCATTTATTGCAGATTACAAAAAAACTAGAGCCAAAATTAGAATTTTACTGTCATATTCATGTTGAGCACATACAAATTGATAGGAAATGACTAATTTTATTTTGGTAACATGATTTTTGTAAAAATTTGTTGACCAGTGTTATTGATGCTCTATTGCTTATCTAGAAGTGTGTTATACTTATTAAGAACTAGAGATCTAGACAAGAACTGCCTTGGTAAGAATCTTGCCATGCTATAGTACTTAGTAACTGTTAAACACTTTGGTCTAAGTCATTTAGCTAAAAAAATAATTATAACATGGTGAGCCACTTGCTATAACAGAGAAACATACACAGAAAGTACAATGGAACTAACTCTACTTGAATGCTTATAGTGCAGAGTGTGCTAGCCATCCTGATACATATCAAATTTAATAAAGACATGGCAGATGTCTTATAGATACTTGTATAGGCTGACATATATATTCTTGCACTTGATGAGACATAGCAGACCTGGAAGGTGGCTATTATGTTTGATATCTTTGTGCATTAATTTCCTCTTTATAAAGACAGTAAGTAACTTTTAGGGTTATAATGCTTAATTAATTAAATTAATTGATTATTATGTTCTTAGCACATAGTAGGCTTTCAATCAATGTAAACTATTGCCTGGTGAATCTAGGAGTGATACAAAATAAAACCCCCAGGGCTTTGAGAAAGAATAAGGTATGAAAGGGTAATATTCATATAGAAAAAAAGAAATCCAGCAGAGAGAAAACAGAACCATTTTCCAGCTGGTTTATTAGATTAAAGTAGAGCAAGCTGACTAGCTGCAAAAATTGTGCTGTGTATCTATGACCACAAGTACAGAAATAGCATCAGTTTTTAGATTTAAACATCCTTGATAATTTATTGAAAAATCTTATAAAATGAATACTTTAAGCAATTATATGTTCACTGATTAAACCAAAGAAACTAAACTTTAATGAAAGAAAATCAGCTTAACTCTTAAGTGTACCAATCTAATGGAATCCAAGTTAGAAAATGCTAAATTTAAATTTTATGAAACTGAAAAATAAGCAGATGAAATTGCCTGTAAATATCAATTGGATGTCACTTTGATTTCTTAACTGGTTTTATATATGTAAATAACATTGATTTGCATAAAGAGAATATTAGTTCAATGAAAATGCAACCTTATCAAGAAAAACCTACAGGAAAATAATCTGTTGAAAGAAAAAGGGACAGTGCTCATCAAATCAGACTGAACTAAATACATGAGTACCCTGAGATCTCAAACACGATTCCTCAAATTAGATATTAGAAAACTATTCAATTTGTCCTCTTGTAAACATTAAAATGATCCTTCACAAATCTGAGAGACCACACCAGTCACTTTACTCATCTGAGACAGGATCTAGTGATTAAACTGCTCTTTTTCTTTATATAGGCTATTTCTTTATAATCATTCAAACTTCATTTGAGAATTCAATAATTATTCAACTCCTGATATGCAGGTGACTTTATTTATTTATTCACCCAGTTAAAGAGGAAATTTCAGAGATAAATTTTAAACTATTTTCTAACTACTGAGGAAAATTCATATTAATTATTTTATTTCAAACCATTTTCTCCATTTGGTTGGGTTTCTCTGCTGCTTTTATGCTTAGTTATTCTTCAAATCTAGTTGATTTAGGGAATGATGAATCACCTGAGCTTTGAAAAACTAGATGGCTGGTTATAGGTTGGAGATATGTTGATAAATAGATGATTTTATTAGCCAATAAAAATATATTAGGAAATGAAAAATAAATAAATAAGCGTTCATGAAACCTATTAAAGAATTAAGCCTCCTTCCCCAGCCAGGTAACATTTAGGAGTCAATAAAAACTAGGAATTATTCAACTATATTGTTTTGCCTTCTTTTCTAGCATCAATTTGGAGGTGTCGTCTTGAAATAAGATTGAGAGAGAGACAGAGGAAGAGAAAATGTGCAACAGAAAATCAAGGTAGTTTCTTGGGAAAAGGTTCCACAGGAACCTTTCTTTATGAAGGCTTAATTCTCAAGATGTGTCAGTGAGGTGCATTTGACACTCAAGGAGAAAGTCCAAGTGGCTGGAATTTTGATATTTGTTCTCCATATGCTTTTATTCTCCTCTGAAATTTCACTAATCCTTTAGGAAAGAAATTTGTTTAAGTCTATAGAGTCTGGTAAATTATTCGTGCGCAATTAAAGGGTGAGTATGGCAAAAGGAAAAGAAATCCGATCCATCCGTTCCTCTTCCAAATTTCAGTGATGCTCTGAGTTCCAGATGGAGATTTAATGTTTAAAGGCATCCCATAGAGAAGCTGTCAGGGAGAGAGCAGCTTGAGGAGGGGACATGGCAGTAAGACAGGTTCTGGTTTCCCCCAGAGGTCAGAGTCACCATTTCCCTGAAGAAGGAGCTAGTGACCGCGGAAAGCTCCTAGGTTCTTTATTAATGCTTTAAAACTGGACCTTCTGCTGGTTGCTGAGCAACAAATCTTCTCCTCCATTTTCACATATGCTTCTCAGGAAACATCTCTGTGATACCTCCTTCTATACTTCTAGATGGTCTTCAATATTTATTTAAAGACAGCAAATGTTTATGGTAAAAAAACGTTATTTGAAGATGTCACTCATTAAACATCATCTTCTCAGTGAGACCTTCTCTCAACACCTTATTTGTGTCCCCTAGCAACATTTCTTAACTCACCTCCCTGATATACTTTCTTTGAAGACTTATGATCATTCTCATATATACTTTACTTATTGACCCATTTCCCCAAATAAAAAGAAAGCTCAATGAGGGCAGGATTTTGTCTTTGTCTACTACTATTTATTCTGTGTCTAGAACAATGTCTGTGCTTAGTGGTAATTCCATGACTACATGAGAAATGATAGAGGTAGAGATAATAAATCTTCCCTTCTGCCGATGCACAAAGTATCCAGAGGAGTCCCAGCTCACATGGTCATCTTCTTCTTGAACACTAGCTTGAGTCACCCAATCCAATTTTGAGTTTTGTCTTCATGGGCACAATTTTTGCACACTACAAGGAGAATATAGAACCCTCATTTTATTTCTTTAGCAAACTCTGCCTTGTATGTTACTTGACTCTCTTTGTCTCTCAGGATCCTCTCAACAGCTCCAATAACTGCCATTATGTGCTGAAGGTAATGCATTAGTATATCCATTTGAGTTATTTTGACTTTCCCTTCATTGCCCCAGTCAGAGTTGTCACAGCTATAACCGTAGATGGATCTCCTTTTCTGAAAATGCCTGTGGGGCTTTTCCTGTTGTCATCAAAATGTTGCCTCAATCACCATCATATCTGCCACCTCACAAATGAATAACTCCCATTCCCTCCCAGAGTTAATGCATGCTTCATTGATTAATGAATTAATGGCCTGACAGACCAAACTAAAAACTGTTCATAGAAGGGCATGAATCTAGATTCTATAATCTCCCACTCTCATGCTAATGTTCTTGGGAACTGAGAAAACAAGAAGTCCAAACTGGTCATGTCCACTAATAGTTCCTTGTCTGCTGGAGGACTTCTGTATGGAGCAGCATCACAGGCTTCCTGCCTAGGAATGTCACGGCAACTCTATCTCTCTCTGAGTCCTTGGATTATGTACTCTGGGCTGCCTTGTCCAGAACTAGGACTTTTGAGTTCTCCTTTGAATACAGCCTCAAGTTAGCCCTTCCCATTCTTCTAGCTGCTGTTACTTTTGGAGCTGGGAGATTGAATGCATAGGATTCCTGTTAGCTATTGAGGGACACTGATACCATGTAGGGTAGAGCTGGAAAAAGTAATGAGAAAGCGAACACTCTAACTGTGTATACTGTATAATATATCTGTTGATGACAAAAACACAGTTGACTCCCAAATGATTTAGACAAACACTTTACAGATCCATGGCACTTAATACCAGCATTGCCCTAGACAAAATTTTAGCAGCTGGGAAATCTTCCCTTCTCCAATCAGATCTAATCTGTGGGACCATCTTCCTACAGCACATATCCATTTTCTGTCCAGGGCAGCATTAGACTCCCCCACAGATTAAAGGGCTAGTGAGGTCCAAAGGGGTTTCTTTGGGATGTTATACGAACTTGGAATAACACTGTCCTCACAACTAAGTTTTTTCTGTAGGCACTTT
Source organism: Scalopus aquaticus (assembly GCA_004024925.1). Lineage (NCBI taxonomy): Eukaryota > Metazoa > Chordata > Mammalia > Eulipotyphla > Talpidae > Scalopus > Scalopus aquaticus. The sequence continues at coordinate 5,358 of PVIJ01015170.1, forward strand.
TATGACCTAATACGTGATTGATCCTGGAGTATGTTCCGTGTGCTCTTGAGAAAAATGTGTATTCAATTTTTTGGGGGTGAAGTGACCAATAGATATCTGTTAATCCCATGTGGTCTAGGTCCTTATTTAGAGCTTTAGTGTCCTTGGTTATTTTTTGTCTTGTTGATCTGTACAATAGTGAGAGTGGAATACTGAAGTCTCCTACTATGTATGTATTTTCTTTAATGTCTGTTTTCAGGGATGATAATAACTGTCTGATATATTTTGGTGCCCCTTCATTTGGGGAGTATATGTCGATGAATGTTATATCCTCCTGTTTTATTGTCCCCTTTATCATGATGTAGTGACCAGCTTTGTCTTTTCTTACCTTCTTAAGTTTGAAGTCTATTGTATCTGATATAAATAAAGCTGTTCCTGCCTCCTTTTTTGGTCCATTTGCTAGTAGGATTGTTTTCCATCCTTTAACTATTAATCTCTGTTTATCTTTTGCAATTAAATGTGTTTCCTGTAGACAGCATGTTGGGTTCTATTTTTTGATCCATCCTGCTATTCTGTGTCTTTTTATTGGTGTGTTTAGTCCATTTACATTTAGAGTTAATATTGATATACTTTCATCCATATTTGTCTTTTTGTTTACCTTATTGTGATTCTAATCCTCACCTTATTCGTATTTCCTGGTCTTTCCTCTGTTTGTTTTGTCTTCATGGCTTCTTGTAGTATTCTTTGGAGTGGGGGTTTGGTAGTGATGAATTTCTGCAGTTTCTGTTTGTCAGAGAAGGTCCATATTCTTTCTTCATAGAGGAAGGAGAATTTTGCAGGGAGGAGTATTCTTGGTTGACATTTGTTGGCATGTAGTATGTTGCATATGTCACTCCATTCTCTTCTTGCCTGTAGTGTTTCTTCAGAGAAATCTGATGTCAGCCTGATTGGCTTTCCTTTGCAGGCACTTTTAACCTTGGAGCACATGGCATACATTTGATATGAAGAGTGACCTTGGTGGTAAGGAGGACTGTTAAATGATTTAATCAAATAGCAGCTCCAGGCCAGGTTGGGGGAAGGTTCTCGTTCTGTGGACAGGGAATTGCTTATGTGCCATTGCCCTCATGGAAGTTTTGATGTCATCAGACTTGTTGACATTGATGTCAATAATTTCCCACCTTGTATATAGAAACAAATATAATCTCTTGCATATTTACTGTTTATTATTTATTTAAACAAGTAATTTGTTAATTTATATTTAAATTTAAAATATTTCCAGGGAAACATTTATTTAGCACCTACTAAGTACACATAGTTGGACTGGGAGAGTGGAGTGCTGAGGCTTATAAAAATAAGGCCTGTTTCCTGCTTTCCAAAGAGCTTACTGTCTTGTGGGGGAGACAGATAAGCACATAAATAACAAAAGGGTAAAGAAGGGGCATGGCAAGCAATGAGTGTGGGGGCTGAGAATGGAAGTAGCCAGCAAAAAATTCTAATTTGAGCATTAGTGTTACAGTGCATGCAGCTTTTATTTCTTTTGCAAAAGGAAGAATAAAAATTCTGTGATCTTTTTTTATAAGTCTATTAAGCTAAACTACTTCCAACAACTTAGAGAAATTTGGTTATTCATGAGAATAACACCTTTTCTGAAAGAAATAAAGTTAATTTTCTACTCTTCTGCAAAGGAGGTCATTAATTATACATTTTAGATTTCATCAATTTCAGTTAGATGAGACTAACATTTTAACTAGATGTCAAGGAAGACATAAGATATTAAGTTAAATACACTGGATGACAATAAATGGTTATTAAAAAACATAATTCTGTTACTCTTATAATTTTCTCACTTGGGTGCCTAATTGAAGGCCTGAGTTTCACATTTAGGCAGTCAAGTCAATGTATAGCAATCCTGTGAGCTTTAAACAAAAGCTTCTAAATCATAGAGTCATTTCCAGATTAAGGACAGATGGATGGCATTTTTTTTTTTGAGCACTTAAAAAAACCGAAATCAACAAAAACACTGGCATCCACAAAAGTCACCATGTATCTGCAAAAGAATCGGCATACCTCTTGCCCTGCTCTCACTAGAAATTCACTGTTTTTGAGAAAGGAACTTTAGCTTGAAAAAGTTTAATGTGTGTGAGCTTGTGTTTTTGTGACGCTTGTTGCCAACAAATGTAGGAAAAGAAGGAAGGGAAAGCTAAGAACACTAGTTGTTTGGCATGCTTGGTGAGGTCTGCCAGGTTGCTGTTCTATGTTCATCTTCTACTGTTTTTCAAAAATTGCCCTCTGTTTGGACAGCCCCCTAGCAAGAGAAACAGAAGTAACACCAAACTCTCTCTGATGCTGCATGCAATAGCCAAAGCCATATTTCATTTTTTTCATATCATCTTCTGCTCACTTGGCCCAGATTCACAAATGGAGAATTGTTTCTTTTTGAAATTCCTTAAGAAATCCAATAAAAAATATTAATCAATTTTAATTGTTTTTGTTAAACTAGTTAGGGACATTTACTTTTAATGAAGATTTAAGTTCATAGTTTTCTGGAGTATTGTTTGGGGACCAAACAAATATTTCCTTATATTGTGGTGGACTACGGATGATTTGGTAGTGGGTGTACTACAGTGGTGATACCTAACTGGGGAGGGGTGGGGATCCTAATGTACCTCCACTTAAAAAACAAATATATATATATATATATATATATATATATACACACAAAATAAAAATTTTCCATAAACCCTCTGAATTCACACACCTGGAGCGAAATTTGAATAGGTCAGACAAGTGTATGATAGGAGATTGGTTCATGTGGATTGCATCTGTGTGACCCTGCTATCTTGTCCTGTAGTCTATCCCATAAATGTAGCAACACAGTAAAAGACCCAGAAGAGAAGTGAGGTATACTATACCACAAAATTAAAAAGATAAATCATACTCATCTTTGATATTGGTCCTGCATGGAATACTCAAGCTGGTCATATGTATAGTTCCTATATTTTTGCATGTCATTATTTTTGTACTGGTTCAATCTCTGTTACATTCATTTTGTCCCTGTTAGATTTCGAGTACTTCAAGAGGCATGGTTATTCACATCCGCTTTCTGTTTCCCCATATAGAATCTATCCTAGTACTCTCTATATAGTGACTATTTAATAGAGAATTGTTAACAGACTGACCCTTTTTCTTCCAGTAACTGATTGAAATTGGCTTGTTTGTTTTTTCTTCTTTTTTTCTACATGTAGTTCTAAGCAAAGTCAGTGACCTTAATCTGCAGTGTGGCATGTAAGTGATTGTTAGGGTTGACACGAATTGGAAATAGCAAAGAAATGTGTCATGCAAATGGAAGTCAACAGTGTGGAGTTTATATATAACAGAAAAAAAGTCTGCTTTGTAAGTGGTCATGTGCTATTAGTAATTGTCACTAATTTTTTATTCTCAACTAATATGGACATGATTTTCTTCAGAGTGGGTTTGAAAGAACTTTGAGAGAAAACTAATTGTGTTAAAATGCTTATTTACAGTTTTACCTTCTCTTTTCAGATATACAGTCCTTAAGACATAAGATTCCTCTTAAAAGTGGTTGAATCTGGGGAGCTAAATTCCTATGGTTTGAAGGGGCAAAATAGAAACCTATTATTCTTCAAGGGTAAGAAGTAATTACAATTTTTTTAGGTTTTGGAGAGCTTCCCTTCTTTCCCTTTTTCATTCTGTCATCATTTTTGCTTTATTAGAAAACAAGTACCCATCTGTTTTTATATGAAAAGAAAATGTTTCTTAATTGTATTTATATGGAAGCCAATAATTCCAAGCAACATGAATAATCTAAGGCAATAAATAAATGACTTCAAGAAAGGCTGCTACTCTTCAAGTTTTTTTTTTTCATATCCTCAAGTTTCTTGGATAAACTACTTTATTTCCCATTTGATATTAATTTTTATTGCAAATTATTATTGAAAAAGATAGGTCAATAGGAGAAAAAATGCATCACAGCACAAAAGAGAAAATTTGTGGTAGCTCCCTGAGCTAGGGCTTATCTTTCAGAAGGGCAATTGGATAAATCTAGAGCTAAAAAAACTATTGTGTAAGAATCCACTTTAGCCATGTACTCACAGGACATGTCTATGCCTAAACAGCATAGTTGGGCCTCTTGGTTGCGCTGGGTTATCATCAGCCACTGCAGCATGAGTTTGATCCCCGGCCAGGAAGCTTCCCACATGGTGCAGCAGGCCTCTCCTGCCTCTCCTTCTAATCCCCTCAGCAGTGTACTTCAGTAGATCCATCTGATCTGTTCCCCACTCTGTCTCTGGTGTATCTGCTCACTCCCCTGCCTTTCTGGCCTACACTCCAGTTCTTGTGTGCATAAATAAGTAACAATAAATCTTAAAAAAAACAGCATATTTTATTAATAAGGTCAATAAAAAAAAGTCAGACTTTTCAACTTGACAGAGTTACCCACAAATTATATTGTAAAAGGAGTCCATAAATACCAACTCCAGGGCCTCCCCGGTGGCACAGCGGTTAAGCGCCGCACTGTGGAGCTGTCGGCAGCGGTGACGCGAGTTCGACACCCGGCTGGGGAGAATCCCACATGGTGCTGCAGACCTCTCCTGCCTCGCCCGCTGCTCCCCTCAGCAGTGTACTTCTGATCTGCCTGTTCTGCTCCCCACTCTGTCTCTGGTGAAGCCTCTCGCCACCCTACGCCTCTGGCCTGTACCCCAGCTTGTATGTATAAATAAAAAAAAAAATACCAAATCCAATACATAAAACAGTTGACATTATTCTACTTAGTCTCACTGGCTAAATGTTTCAGTTCAGTCTTTTCTTAAGATGGTCCCTACTAATTCCGTCACTTGAATAAGCTGCTACTAGGGCTTATATTTGCTTAGATAAACAGTCATTACATTTTCAGAGACGTATTCAGTTAAGGCAATTGTGAAATGAGTATGAATTTCCTTCTGATCCTTTTTTTTTGTTCTAAAGTAAATTAAAATTTAATTTCAGAAGGAAAAAAATCTATTTATTCAGAATATTTTGCTGTTTGGACATAGACCACCTCAGATACTTTGAAAATGTGAAATTTAGTTATAATACATTTTCGTATTTATCCAAGACACTGATCAGTGATAATCTAACACCAGAGCATCATTTAGTATACATTGCTTCTGTGCCCTATATGTACCAGGAACTGAACCCTAAAGACACAGTGCTCTTATGGAGACTATAGGCTAGGTGCTCTGAAACTAGAAAAATAAAATGGCACCTGAAATGGGTGTGAAAATTCTTGGAATTAATCCCATAAATAGCTGTTCTAGTGATTAAGAGATACTTTAAACATGGTATGAGATGCATTTCTAGGAATGAGTAGGGTATATCTTGGTGAAGGCAAATAGAAGTGTGTGGTACCTTTGAAATTTGACTAAGGGAGAGCAGCAAAGATATTTTGCTAGACAATTGAGGAAATGTAAAGGGTACCTGAAGAGAGAAGAGGATAATTCATATCTGTGAGAGAAATAAATTAGAAAAAGAAGGGACTGAACTATATCTTTAGCGTCATGTGGCCACATTTTATATCTGGTAATCCTGAAGAGAATTTTTTAGCTTCAGGTGATATTTTTGTGTGAAAAGTCAATAGCCATGGCAATATGTTTCCACCCCAATGAATTCTAAGACCTTGTTCTTTTTTAAAAAAATAGTCTTGGAAACCCTTTAATGTGCAGTTATTGGTGGTGAATCATGTAGCTGCGACCAGTATGTATTGACTAGTTTAACAATAATATATTTATTACTGAATTGTGTATTAATACTGGTGTATGAATACTTTGTGTATACAAGCATACCTATATTTAAATCTTTTTTAGACATACTGATGGCCAGTATTAATGAGGATTAAAAAAATTGTAAGCTCACACATTTTTTCATAACACATGGTTGATTACACAATTGAAGGGTCAAAGTTTTGTGCCATGAAAGTATGTTTGTTTTTCATACCAGGGAACCAAGTTTAGCAGCACTTGAGGAATTCAAACAGAAACTGTGTTTACTAGTCAGAGGCAAAGTAAAGGTCATAATTAAAGGAATACCTAGGGAATAGGAAGATAAGCATAGGCACAAACATCTGCATTTGCTTGTAGTTCATTTTTCTTAGTGCAAATTACATGAATTTCCATTTTTCTTTAATAAATTGGTCAGAACCTTCCTGGTGGCACAACGGGTTAAGTCGCAGCATTATGAAGCTATCCAGAGCCACTGCAGCACAAGTTCGATCCCCAGCCAGGGAGCTTCCCACATGGCGCAGCAGATCTCTCCTGTCTCTCCCGCTGCTCCCCTCAGCAGTATATTTCAGTCAATCTGCCTGTTCTGCTCCCCACTCTGTCTCTTTGGTGAATACTCTCACCCAACACCCCCCCTCCCATACACACTGCACACCTCTGGCCTCCACCCCAGCTTGTATACATAAATAAAAAAATCTTAAAAAAAAATTGGTCGGAGTGTCTAGTGGCAACCTACAAAATCCACACTGGCTGGTTTAAAGAGAAAGAAACTTTGTAAAGTATCTCAGGTAGCTCACAGAATTTCTTCAAGGGTCATTATCAGGTTTGAATGCCCCACAATCTGGAACAATACAGCCTGGAGTTATGCTCCACCACTCTGCATGATTGTTACTACCAAGAGACTACTGCTGTCATCCTACCCTGACTGTGTGTAGTGCCACATCCCAGACATCTCCCCAGGAAAGAGATGCCTCCACTACTATCTTTGGGATCTATTGCTTCACATTTTGTCACTGGACCACGTCACTACCTTTCATGTTTTACTACTGGAATCTCACTTGGGTGCATTTACATGGCACAACCTAAGCCTGATGCTTGCACTGTAGTTGCAAATGAGCCTGGAAGAAGTGGGCTTTTTTTTTTTTTTAAATTAAATTCTACTTTGGCAAGGCTGAATTCATGATGTGAAAGTCTATCAAAATATTGAGAATCTTTAAAAGATATCAGGCAGCTACAAATGATAAAGTTCCAAAGGCTATGACTAAAGAAACTTAGTAAGGACACATTTATTTCGGGATGAGCTGGAAATTAAAATTAGGTGGCACATTAAACAGGATGTGCTGACTAAAAGTTGGAGGCTAAGATCTTGTTTGAATCTAGATGTGCAGGATTTGGACAAATTGTAATTTCTAAGTTGCAAACATCCAAAACACCTAGGGATACACTGAACATGAAATATGCATGGCCCATGAAAAAAGTGATAAAATGCGCTGAGAGGCTATATAAAAAGACAAGAATTGGAAAGACACCTTTTCTTGGTTAGAAACACTCCTTAATGTAAACAAAGGTATCCGTGATCTTGAAGTCAATCAATGTGTGAATGTCAATCGCAGTCAAAACTCCAAGGAACTTAAGAGGGAATTGACTAAATGATTCTCGTGATAATATTGGATCATGACTATAGTCAACAATATTCTGTAAACTCTAAGAGTCAATGTGTGTAATAACCAATAAAATTCTGAATAAGAAAACTGATGAGGGGTAACTTTGCCTAGAAAGTATCAAGGTGTTAGTAAGTAAAGCAATGTTGTTCTGCTAGCACAGGAGTGAAAAGGACGATATACAACAATAAGTCTAGAAGCTAGTAGGGGAATAAAATTTATGACAAAGTGACAGTGTTAAAAAGATGAATTATTTAGTGAATAATATTAAGAAACATGGTTATTCATTTAGTAAAAAAAGAGCTCAATATTGAGTTCAATCATTATATCAACATAAAATCCAAATGGATCAAAGATTTAATGAAAAAAAAAACTATAGAATTATAAGAAAAAGCCCAAGAGTGATTAATATCACATGCCTATGGTGAGGACAGCCTTTTACTCTCACAGTTTCTCTCTTTCCTTCAGATAGCCTAATGGACAATATTTAAATATTTAAGTATAGAAATAAAAAATTTTAAAAAATCACTATAGCAACCGGGAGAACAGAAAGAACAAACAAAAAAATTGAAACACATATTTGAGTATGCATCTGAAGATAAATCACGTGACTATGTAGCCCAGTGTTTAAGGAGAATTCTCAAAATTTCCATATACATATAACATATATGAAATGATAGTTTGTGTCTCTTTCATAATTCAATCCCTTTACCAAATTTTCACTGGCTGTGTTTTATAGAACCAAGTAAAGCCATATTAAAATACTTTCAAAGATTTGATTAATTCATTTGGCAATTATTTTTTAAGTTCAAGAAAACATTTTTTAAAAAGTTTGTTGTCTAATGTATTAAATCAATTTTTGCATACTGAATATTTTTCCTTTGACAAAAATTCTTTAGAAGACTTGTATTTCTATAAAAAGTAATGAAAAGTCTGTTGAGATTATGCAGGCTCTTGTAGTTTCTTTTACTTCCTTGGATTCAAGGAAGAGAAGGCAAGATTTTAAAAGGGGGGATTGTGTTCCTTTCAGATTGTTATTCTAAATCTGACTTGATGGCAGCATCCAAAGTACATCATCTCCCAGATAAAGCTTGCTGCTTGCCAGACTGCTCTGTTACAATTGAACTGTAAATGGCTCACATCAGCACATTCTGTCAACTTTATATAAACTCCACTTTATGTAATGTGATTACAGATCCCCTGAATACTGTTCTGTACCTGCAACTTGCAGACTGATTCTTTTGATGTTCTCTGTCAGACATACTGACCATGAATAGTGCATGGGTGGGGTTGAGCATGTAGGTAGAGGTGACGTGGCTACTGCCGAGTTGTTTCATTTTACTAGAAGCCATGTGCAATGTAGAGTAGGTAACTGTGTTCTTTCTTCTTTCACCACACCCCCAAAGCATTACTCCTTGATCCCTGTCTTTAGCACATCCAAAGACATTTGGGTGCTGGCTTACTCTGACCACATGTCCTGAATACATGATTCTTATGGCTAGCATACCCTTCTACATAATGTGACTTATCCAGGAAAACTTCACTCTCTTTGCTTTTTTTATTGTTGTTTCTATCTTTTACATTGTGTATTCCCCATAGGTTACTCACCACAGATTCACCTGTGACCCATCATCATATCCCTTGTGCTCTTTTCTCCCCCATTTTGAGCCCATATCCTCCCCCTCCCTAGCTGAATGTCTCTCTCTTATTTGGTTCCCCTATATTCCTGTTATAAGTAAAACCATTCAATATTTTTCTTTCTTTCTGACTTAATTTGCTGAGCATAATCCCTTATAGCTCCATCCATGTTGCTGCAAATTGCATGTTTTTATCTTTTTTGAATGCTGAATAGTTTTCCATTGTGTATATGTACCACATCTTGATTCAATCATCTATATTTGGGCATCCGGATTGTTTCCATATCTTAGCTATTGTAAACAGTGCTGCAACAAGCATAGGGGTGCATGTATCCTTTTGGATTAATGTTTTTGTGTCCTTGGGTAAATTCCCAGAAGTGGTATTACTGGGTCATATGGAAGTTCCATTTTTAGCAGTTTGAAGAACCACCATACAGCTTTTCATAGTGGTCGGATCAGTTTGCATTCTCACCAGCAGTGTAGGAGAGTTCCTTTTTCTCCACATCCTCACCAACATTTGTTGTTGCCTGTTTTTTAATGTGTGCCATTCTCACTGATGTGAGATGGTATCTCATTGTGGTTTTGATTTGCATTTCAAAGAAATAGAAAAATACTGATAAAATTCATATGGAACCATAACAAACCCTGAATAGCTAAGGCTCTCCTCACAAAAAGAAAGAAAATGGAGGTATTACACTTTCAGATTTCAAACTATACTACAAAGCCATAGTAATTAAAACGGCATGGTACTGGAACAAATATAGACACACAGAGTAATGGAATTGAATAGAAAACCCAGAAATCAATTCACATATCTATGGACAACCAATCTTTGACAAAGGTGCAAAGAATATGCAATGGAACAAGGTCAGTGTGTTAAATAAATGGTGCTGGGAAAACTGGACTGCTACTTACAAAAAAATGAAACTGGACTATTACATCATGCCATGCACAAAAACTAACTCAAAATGGATAAAAGACCTGAATGTAAGACCTGAAATCATAAAATATATGGAAGAAAACATACGCAAAACACTGCACAACATACATCTCAGCAAAATCTTTAAAGACACATACCCCAAAGTGAAGATAGTGAAGGAAAAGATAAACAGCTGGGATTACATCAAACTAAAAAGCTTCTGTACAGCAAAAGAGACATTAAACAAAATGAATAGACACCCTACTGATTGGGAGAAAATTTTTCACACAGTACAACTGATAAAGGACTGATCACAAAAATCTACAAAGAGCTCACATGACTCAACAAAAACAAAGCCAACAATCCAGTCAAAAAATAGGCAGAAGAGCTAAAAAGACACTTCTCCAAAGAGGAAATGCAAATGGCCAACAGATATATGAAAAATGTTCAACATCACTTATAATCACTCTCTTACCTTTAATGACAGCATTACCTTTGGTCCCTGATTAGGTTGACCACAGTTCCTGGGAAATTCAGCTTCTATCAGTAAGCATTTATTAAGCTTACACTGTGTGTGAGCATGCAGTGAGCCCCAGGATATATAATGCAAGGTCCCAACTTTTGTGGAGGTAACAACCTATGGGGAAGACAGACAAATACCAGAGTTTCAATTTAATGTGATTAAGGCTAACGTTCCTGATTGCTGAGTATAGGATGAGAAGTTCCTGGTTGCTGAGTATAGGAAGGGGATTTGGCCTAACCTGGGATCAAAAAAAGATTTGCTGGGGAGATGACCCTGAGTGGAATCTTGAAAATTGTGAAAACATTGCTCAGGTGGGAAGAGAAATTCAGACTGAGAAATGTCACAGAGATATGAAATGATGTGGAGACATGGGTAGAAAAACCTCAGAATTCAGAATTTACTGTAAAGATGTGTTTCAAGCATGGAATGGTGGGAGATGAGGCTGAAGAGGGAAACAGGTGCCTAATTAGTGAGGAATTGGATGCTTATTCTACAGGCAATGTAGAGGTCTTGCCTTCTTTCTTTCTCTCAGATCCACTATTAATCATTCAGCAGAACATCTGACCAGATATCTCAACTCCGTCATCACTCCTGTTGTTGAGCTACCATAGATCACAGCAGTAGATCCAGACATATAGTAGGACTCAGTCTCCTCCCATTTCTGCACCTCTGAATCTTCCCTTTTCATAGAAGTGAGAATGTCTCCTCTAAAATGTATATCAGATAATGACATTCCCCTGTGAGTCCTCCATCTCCAGTGCTTCTTTATATCTAGAATAAAATCTACACCCTTACCAATGTCTGATAGACAAGGCCTTACTTGAATGGGCCACTGTCCTATTCCTCACATCTTCCTTACTGACTGTGTAGCTCAAGTTCCTGGGACATACTGGCATCTCTCTGACTCTGGGCTCTACACTCACTAATTCCTTATCCTGGAACATTCTTCCTTCCTGTCCATCTCTCTCATGGTCAACCTCCTTGCCATATCCCCTCTGCTGAGAAAGTGTCCTCATGACTACTGTTTCTAAAACTTCCCCCTTCCTTACTTCCATCTCTCTCTCTCTTTTCTGCAATATATGCATCAGTGTAAGATTATGGACTTATTCCTTCTCTTATTCACAAGTATGTAAACTTCAAGAAAACAAAGGTGTGCTTGTCTTGTTTATTATTGTTGAATGAATGACAGGAATGAATCAGTGAATGAATTTAGAATGATTCAAAACTTGGAGTGAAAGGATCTGGTGTGTGTTTTAGGTAGATAATCTGACTACAATGTGGTGGATGTATGTAAGGATAGTAGACTTAGGGTGTGGGAGATGCATAGACAGGAATTAGACCAGTTCAGAAGTTGTGCTAGTCCAGGTCAGTAGTGTGTCGGATTAAGCTAAGGCAGTATTTGACATGAATAAAAAGGAGACAGATTGAAAAGTGTTTTGGAGATAAAATTGGCTAAATATGGGCCTCCCTGGTGGCCTAGGGGTTAAGTCTCAGTGTTATCACCTGTACAGCCTGAGTTTGATCCCCGGCCAGGGAGCTAACCTACATATGGCACAGCAGACCTCTTCTGTCTTGCCCACTGCTCCCCTTAGCAGTATATTTCAGTCAGTCTACCTGTTTTGCTCCCCCCTCTGTCTCTGGTGAATCCTCTCACCCCCTGGCCTGCACCCCAGTTCTTCTAAATCAAAATTTTAAAAATGACCAATATGGTCAAATTATAACCAGGCCTTCCTTTAGATGCCTGGCTACTTAAGGGGATGATAAAGGATGCTGGATCCATAAGTGGTCCAGAATTGGAGAAGGCAGGATGATGTTGCTCAGTACCTTTGTGACCAGTGCTTTTCCACTTCTGCATTCCCTGGGTTAAAATTGCCAAGGCAGTCACATGTACCTCATGAAGCACAGGATCCTTGTCATGATATGGAGCTGAATGACCCCAATGAGTTGGATATATTTTTGGCACCAAATAGATATTCAATAATAATTTTAATCATAGTTTCTACAGCAATTGGGTTTACCCTTGAGACTGCCCATCTCTCTAATGACTAGCTGCTTAGTTATAAAACAAGCCTGCTTCGTTTATAAGATCTGGTAAAATTACAGTGTGAACTGGTAATGCCATGGGCTGTTTTACAAATTATACCGTATCTGTCTCTGAGGAACTTATCTTAGTTCTACAGACTTTAAGAATACTGACTTCAAAAGAAGAAATGCACTTATTATGAACTTCACAAACCATGTACCTAGCAAAACAAGGAGGGGACCCACAGTGCCTAACTTGTAGAAATATTTGATCTACTTGAAAACTTTGAAAATCTATTTGAGCTGTTGAAATTGACACTTTATAGAGTGTCACAATTTTGTTTACAACATGGTTTCAGAAAGTTCTTCTTAGCTTGGGAAAAATTATTATGTTAGCCAAGGAATAACTATGTGGCCTCAAATCTATAAACTCTCAATCCAAGAGAGATTATAAAATTATTTTGGATATTGAGACAGAGATCTTTCCAAAGAAAAGGTTTATCACATGGGTGATTTAAAACACTACTAAAATTGCCTCTCCAAGCGATGACCTAGAAATCTGACAATGTGATAATGAATTCTCAAACAAATAAAACAAACAAACACAAAAATCATATTGGAACATTTCACAATTGGCAAGAGGAAAACTGGCAACGATGACTTCTGGAAAACTGACTTCTGGAAAACTTACAGCATTAAAATGAGTTTGGGGACTCTTACATGAAGTCAACACTTTTGTGAGAATTTTGGAATGCTCAGTTTCCCATAATCTCATCACTTCTCTGCCTGACAATTGTAATTATTCTTCATCGACTTGACACTCAAATTTGCTCCCTGTAGTGATAATATACCTGCTACCATCCTGACCATATTGGTGAAACAGCTTTTTATTTGATAGGTTTGTTCATTTTGAAGCTAACTTTCTGTATTATTCTAACCACTGTCTTACATTATTCATTAACCAATCACCATTAATGCCTGACAGTAGTTTGTAACTTTGGAAAAAATGAGGACACATACATTTGTGACCCTGATTATAAAGAAAAAACTACTTTACCTATGTCACAAATTAAAATTAATTAATTACTTCAGCAAGGTACAAAACACTTGTACTCAGAAAATATTGGACTGCATGGTGTGTTTCCCAAACTTTCAAAGTTCTTAATCATGGATTTAATCCACAAAACATTCTAAAGGAAGATAATTCTATACATGTTGAGAAAACACATATAGGACATTAAGATTCAAGGTCATATGTTTAAAAAAGAATAATAATCAGGAAAATAGAATAAGTAAAAGTGTCTGATAGTTATAAAAGATATTGATTTGAAATACATTCACTAAATTATTCAGTATGTTTTTACTCACCTCTAAGAAGGTGATTTAAGCAAGATGTAAAGGGGGTGATAGAGTAAAACTTGCAGATAAAGGTTTCCCCTGCTATCCAAAAGGAGTAGATTCTCATGAAAACTTCGGTAAGCTGAAATGGCATAAAGCGACGAAGCAATTGAAAAAAAAAAAGAAACTAAACATTCCCAGGTTCCCAAAACAACCTACCAAATCATATCACATGACACAGAAATCCTAAAATGATAACATATAGTAAAAGCAGGAATGACATGATACACACATAGCCTGTACAAAGCAGGTCCTGGTCTGGAGCTTGGCGGGGCCCCTCTCGGAACTCAACTAGCAACGTGCCCCCTGCGTGACCTGCCGTAAAAGTCTTAGACGCTCAGCACTGGTTTTGCTTTTCGTCTTTTGTCGTAAAAGCGAAGTGGCGTAACAGAAATTTTCAAAGTGTAGGAGATGACTCTACTGGAGGCAGCAACTTTCCAGACAGAGGGAACTTCCATTTAAGGGCTTGAGGTGGGACCGACTGGCCGGCCAGAGGAGCAGGCAGCGAGGAACTCGGAGGCAGTGGCAAGAGCAGAGCTTGGCGAACAGCGATGAGGTCAGGAGGGGATTGCGGGCTCCACTGACCAATGTGGGGATTTTGCTCTTCTTCTGGGTGAAATAAGGAGACCTGCAGTGTTTTGACATGATATGACAAGTTTTGAAAACTTTCGTCTGTCTTGTGTGTTAAGAATAGGTTATCAGGCATTATGGAAGGTATCAAAGAGACTCTTGAAGGGACTAATCTGGGTTGGAGGCTTCAAGTAGTGGGAGTAGTGACAGTGGTGAGATGTGGTAAGATTGGATGTATTTTAAAAGTGGCGCAGTTTTCTGGGTTGTGGTGTGAGAGAGATGCACATGGAGTATAACACCAGGGGTTTTGGCAACTGGACAGAGAGAATTGCCATTTATTTTAGATTTTTAAGGCTGTTGTAAAAACCTTATCACAGACTTGAGGTCTAAAATGCAGAAAAGTATTCTCTTGCAATTCTGGAGATTTTAAGTTCAAAATCAAGGTACTGGCAAGCCTTTTCTCCCTCTGAAGGCTCTCAGGAAGATTTCTTTGTGTGTACGGTTTTGGTGGTTGTTGGCATTCTTTGGCTACATTACTCCAATATCTGCCTCTATGGCCACACTGCCTCCTGGTCTTCTGTGTCTTAAGATCACTTGCCATTGAATTTAAGGGCCCTTATGGCGTAATCCAAGATGATCATATAGGAAAATTCTTAACTGCATCTGCAAAGTACCCTTTATCAAATAATGTAATGTCCACAGTACCAGCTATTTGGGCTTGGATATATTTGGGAGTAAGGGGGCATCACTCAACCTTTTAGTTGAGGGGATATCTGATAACAGATGAGTTGTTGACTTAAATAATCAGGTATTATTATTACATATACTCATCTGTTTGCATGAAAAAGAAGAGATTATTAAATCTCTCATGATACTTTGGATTCTGCAAGGTTAGCCATTATCCTCATTCTCCAAGAGATTTTAACTCAAACTTTAAAATAAATGAATTTCTCATATTTGATTTTTATTTCCTTGCCTTCCTATCTATAAAAAATTTTGACTTATTTGTTTCATCAACAGATATTTAGTGTCTAGAGTGTGTAATTCATTGTGTAGGCAATTCAGATGTAAAGGTTATTATAAAACAACTTCTGGAATTTAAGAATTGCATATAACAATTTGGTTCAAGCTAGTGTGCCCACTGCCCTGTCACATAATCTGGTCTAATGTGATGCATGATGGCTCGTCTTTGTGGAGCTCATATTATGTGTCAGGCACTGTCCCCTAAGATCTTTATAATAAACAATCAGGTGATCTGCTGAGCTTCGTTAGGGTCACTGCAAAGGAGGTTGCAAAGGAGTCTAATGCTTATAGCTTGCTAATAGTAGGTGTTTTGTGAGTGAGAACATAGATAACTAGGTCTCCTTTGCTAGTTAAAATTGATAATGATTGCAGAATGTTTCTCTTGCCTTTTGTTTCACTCCTTTTCCCCCTTTACATTGAGAAAGTTCAGGCATCATAGTTAGTGAGCTGCAGGTTCCGGAAATGCTTCAAAATGCAGGGACAAGACACCAGAATGAATACAGAGTGGGTGGAATCAGTTTATTTGGAGGAGAGTTTCCTAGAAATAACCCATCCTACACTATGATTTGGAGAAGAGAGAGTTTGCTGAAGAGACCGAAGTGCTGGTGCCTTTAAAATGTAACTAATGTAAAAGAAACTGTAATCTTGAAAATGAAAACATGTTAGTGACAAATGGTCCTTACAGAGTTTAGAAAAGAAAATTTGGTGAGTATTTTTTGGTGTTTATCTATGACTGCTCATGGATAAGGATGAGACTATGTCTGATGTCACTAGTAATCTTATCACTTAAAAAGTGATGAATTCAATGACCTCTCAGGCAGCTTGACTTAAATAGTTCACAGGACCATGCAACCTCCTTTGCAGTGACCCTAACTAAGCTCAGCAGATCACCTGATTGTTATTATAAAGATCTTAGGGGACAGTGTCTGACATATAATATGAGCTCCACAAAGAGGAGCCATGATTATAAATTATTATTTTATTTTCCTTTACTACTTACTACTACTTTATCATTTCTACCAGTTTGATCAAATCACTGAATATGGAACTGATGAAACCGAGCTTGTAAATGTTGGCCTAGTCTAGACTGTGACGATTCTGGTTAAGATATGATCAGTTATTTAACTAGTTATTCCTGGAACAGTCTACCAGTTCTCTCGTTATATTACAAGGAGAGTGTTTCCTCATATTGAGGTAATATTTGCTAATAATTGTCATGTATTATCACCTACTTATTTAATTAGGTTTCCTTGTTTAATCACACTGAAGTACTGTGTGATTTTGCCCTTCTTCCTCAAACCTCAGTAGGTCAGTGGTATGCATAAAATTATCTTAAACACCTAAACTAGCCATTTGATTCAAGACCCTGTTACCATTTGATTCTAACCTGATTCCAACTTTCCCCCACCATTCTATCATATTATTTTTAGGCAACTGCCAAAATAGATTATTAATCATTCCTCTCTTATAAAATATATATTCTCCTGCCCTTATGCAATTGCCCATCTGCCTCCTACCTCCTCGAATGATCCAGCTTCCCATAGTCACTCATCTTCTGTTAGAATCGTCACCATGTCTCATGGGCCAACTCAAAGATAATTTTCACCAAGAATTTCCAGTTCCCTCTGACTGGAAATAACTGCTGTAAAGGCCTGTAGCAATTTTGGTCTGCTTTTCTGATGTTTGCCATATCAAAGTAATTTGTCTGTATATGGGGAGTATAGTGTGATATCCCAGAAATAGCTAATGCTCTTTGAAATCAGAAAGTAAGTCTTACATACTAGTGTAATCATGAACCCCCTATTTAACCTGTCTGTAAATAAGAATTTTAATACCTACCATGCAGTATTACTATGAGGATTAAATGAGATCATATATGTTCTATAAAACTCTTGATGCAGTGCCTGGCATGTTATGTGAGCCCAATATAAGTTTGAAATTAGTATTTCATTGCTATTATTGTGTGTCCCCCCTTAAAGATTGTATTAAGTTTGAGACCAAGAACCACACATGTGTCATTCTTTATATTCTATTTAGTGCAGTGTCTTATGTATAGATGATCACTCGCTAAATTTGTGAATGTGTGTACAGATGACCCTTAACAACAACATATTTTTATTGAGCGGATCCACTTATATACAGATTTTTTTCAGTAAGTATAATGGAAAAAAATTAAGACTTGCAATTATTAAAAATAAATTTCCAAATGAACTGCATAGTCTAGAAATAGCAAAAATTGTTCAGGCTACTATAATGTGGACACTCAGTACTAAGACTTTTTCAGGTACCCTCTGCTAGGAAATAACATCTACTTTATTCACCTTGGGCAAATGAATCTTGATTGCAATTATTATTTGGGGTCCTGGGGATCAGCCACTCCAGAGATCATTCATTAATAAGGTTTGAAGGAATTGTGTAGAATTAAGAATAAGTGAACTGATAATATGGAGTTAGTGTCAATATACTTAATTCAGTCATACTTGAATATGTATCTAGCAAATTACAATGAATATTGAACATTATCCTGACAGTGATGTTCATTTTCTTACATGAGGGAACTGGCAATATCTTAAGTGTTGTTTAGTGAAATATCTGGAACTAGTGCTGTTCCATTGCATGACTCCTTTTCTGGGTCCTGAGCTACGCATATCTTATGTCTGCCTATCTCAAAATTGACATGCATTGCCTCAGAATCAGGATTCTGCAGGAATCAGGATTACTATTGGAAGAGGAATATTTGGTTACTACATTCACAGTTGCATAGAAAAGTCTTTAAGTGGTTTTCATAAACCATTTATTTAGGTAATTGCATCTAATAAAATTTGGATCAAATCCATTATTGCATCAATATAATGTAAGGGGAATTCTTTTATGCCTCCCCTAATCTTTGCTCCCATTTTGGTCCCTAGAATGGGATTGTTCTTTGCAAGCATTGCAGCAACTTGGTTTCTCTGAGTTGTTTGATTTGCCCTGTATTAAGGGACTGGAAATAATGATATGCTTTTTAAAGCATTTTTGATATAACTGAAGAGCTACTGATTGGATTCAATAATCCCCTGTTGAGCAGAAATTATTCTTATGGTTTCCTGCATCAAATATCTTCTATGCCTACCCCAAACTTAAAATAGATTAAGCATTGCTTGATTCAATGGCACTATTAAACTCTGAACATATATTGAGCAATTTTGGAGTTTATGTTATTATTCTTATAGTTTATAAGTTTTCTAAATATTAAGAATAACAAAATTCCTAAATACTTACTATCTAAAGTTCATACTCTCTGAAAGTGTCTCATGACAGTCATGTAACCTAAATATTCCCCTTACAAATGCGGCTCGGGCAATTATGATCTCTGTGAAGGTGGAAAGATTGCTAATTGTATTGTCTGGTCATAATAACATTATCACAGTATGAAGGAGTAAATTCAGAGATGGAGGTGAGGTAATGGAAGGAAATTAATAAGAAATTTGAAATCATTTAAACTTTTTCTCTGGTGGGTTTCTCCCCAATGTCTCTCTGTTAATTCTTCATCAGTCATGTGATGTACATTATACATGGTTTCACAACATTAAAACTAGCTCTCTTATAGGTACTGGAATTTATTTCTAGCAACAAACTGAATTTTTGTTTGGAAAAGGCATACTTTTTGAAATGGGAAGAAAATTTATAATTCAATCATTTTCACAGCAGGGTAGAAATTAATTTTAGCTGGTGTTGGAAAAATTCAGTGCTAGAGCATTCCTTTTCCTTTGAATAAATGGAATACTAGCTGTTATGGTGAGTCTCTATTACACCTGTCTCATTTTATCCAGTGTGTCTGAGAGATATTCAGACATACAAGTCAACTCAAGTCTCTTAACTTCTAATCCAGGGTACTTTTCGCTCTTTCTATAATTCTTTTCATTTTAAAATTACCTCAGAAAGAATCAGTGTTATGGACTGAATGTTTATGTCTCCCCAAATTGATATATTGAAGTCCAAATTATAATGAGACTGGATTTGTTGATGGGACCTTTACAGGAGTAATTAGGATGCATAAGGTTATGAGGGTAGACATTTGTGATAGGACTAGTGTCCTAATAAGAAGAAAAACCTCATTGGCTCTCTCTCCATCGTGTGAGACACAAACCAGGAAGAGAGCCATCATTAAAAACCAATCATGTTGGCACCCTTTTCTTTGACTTTTCAACTTCCAGAGCATGAAGGAATAAATTTCCACGCTTTAAATCATTCAGTCTATGGTATTATGTTATGACATCCTGAGCTGACTAATATAACCAATAAGAGAAAAATAATTTATTATGGATAATTTCACTATTAACTCATTAATTTGGTGTTGCTGCAAGTACTGGTGTTGTCTTGATGAAGAACAATGAAAAGGTGAGAAGGAAAACCAAAATGTCTTTATACATGCTAAGTTTCTGCAACCCATAAATTCCTATTTGTAGATAAAGTGTATTGCATGGTTAATGTGCAAATTATATTCTTGAATCTACCCTAGAGAGGGATCTGCCTATACAAACAAAGATTAATTTGATTTAAAAGAATTTTTATTAGGTCTTAAAATTTCTGTTGCAAGTGGTAATGTTTTTCACTACTGAATGTTCAGGGCTAATTTAGGTGATTCCTAATTATCTTGGTCAAAGGGGTTAGTAGCAGAGAGAATTTTGCATTTCTTATTCTGCAAGGCATCCATCCACATTGACCCCCACTTCCTTTGAGATAAGAGTTATCTGCCAGGGTAAAATTAGCTCTACAACTTCTATTCAAACAGAAACCTAAACATTGAGTAAGGAACTAAAATAAAGACTTCTGTTTCTTTGTAATTTTTAAATGAGCTTTTATTCTTCATGAAATAACAAAAACTTCTCAGTTTTCTCACTGTAAGTCAAATGTGGATGGGTAAAGTGTTTTGGAGAACATTATGGCTAATATTTCAGTTTTGAATTCAGAAGTGTCAAAAGGGGTCCAGTTGTTTTTGTTTAAAGTCCAAGTAAATGTGTGTAAGGATTCTGATTGTAGTAGAGAAATATTTGGGAAGATCTGAAAAAGTACTAATTCATAGTGGTTATTCATGAGAAATGAGACTATCATAATATTTTATTTTTCTAAATTATGTATATTTTTATTAGAAGTTAAAGCAGAAATAACCAATAGGATTTTAAATAGCTTTATCTTGAGTATGACTTCAAAATTAATGGGTTTTAAGTCCTAAATACAAAAAATACATTTCACTTGGAAAAAAGAGAAATTTAAGACAGCAACAATATAGAAACACACTTAAAAA
>PVIJ01015170.1:26250-37656 GCA_004024925.1 Scalopus aquaticus
CGAGAGAGTTCACCAGAGACATAGTGGGGAGCAGCACAGGCAGATCGAAGGAAATACACTGCTGAGGGGAGCAGCGGGCGAGGCAGGAGAGGTCTGCCATGCCATGTGGGAATCTCCCTGGCCTGGCGTCGAACTCGCGTCGCTGCTGCCGACAGCTCCACAGCGCAGTGCTTAACCGCTGCGCCACCAGGGAGGCCCTCTACCATCACTTCTAACTCTCTTAAATGTCTCATGAGATTTTCACCCCTAGCACTCCAGTGGACTCAGCCATCTAAACGTCACCATGGAACTCATCTTGATCTCTCAGCAACATACCTTCCTCAAAAAATTTTTGAATACATTTTGAATAGATAATACATACACACATTATAAAATTCAAAAAAGTACAAAGTAGCATAAACAGAGTAATTTGCTCCTTCAGCCTACAAAATTCTTATGCCCAGAGGCAACCTTGTAACAAGGTTATTGACTATCTTTATGGAGATTTTCTAGATATATATTAAGATAAAGGTATCTATATTCTTTAATTTTCTTATGTAATAGTGTTAAGCAACATACTAAAAAACTAATCTAAGCTCTAATTTGTTTCACCTAATCATATATCTTCAGAAGTCTTCTATATGGTATTTATAGAGCTGCCTTATTCTTTTCAGTAGTTGAATAGTATTTTATTTTCAGGACAAAGCATAATTTATTTAATCAGTTCCGAGATGAAATATATGCAAGTTTTTCTGACCTTTTTGTAATTGAATATAATTCTGAAATGTGCATCCTTATACATTTATCATTTTGTGAGTGCTTGAATATACTATATGATCAATTTCCAGAAGCAGAATTGCTTGGTTGAAGGACATATTTGCACTCAAAACCTTGATAATTAAAGTTGCTCTCAGAAGAAAATATACCAATTTTTATTCCCAGCTGCATTATATGAGACTGTCTGTTCCCTACTTCCTTACTAACATAGTGTGTTGTGAACTTTTGATCTTTACTCATCTGAAAGGTGACCAATGCTATTGCAAAGAGGTTTAAAGCCTATTTTCTCTTATTATGAGGGAAACTGAATATCTTTTATTTTCCAAGAACCATTTGTGTTTCTTCTTCCGTGAACTGTATTTTCCTATTCTTTATTCATTTGTTTTCTTATGCAAACTCTATAGTTCTTGATTTCTTACCCTCCTGTTTTTCCTCCTGCTCTATGGCCGCTTCTCCTCAGTCTCCTGTGCTGGATTTTTCTCTATTATAGACTGTTAAATCATAGAATGCCCCAAGGTTCAGTCTTCAGTCCTCTTGTAAAGCAAGACATTCTATTTGTTACCTTGATTTTCTGGTTAAGAACTGATGACTTTCAAACTTATATTCCATCTCCATATCTTCCCCAGATATGTCTACCTACCTGCCAACATTCCCACCTAGAAGTCTAATAGACATCTTGATTAACCCTGTACTATCTAAATCCTTCCAGTTTCAGTGAAGAAAAGTTTCTACTAGTCGAGCAAGCTAAAATGTACATCATCATCTTTGATTTCTCCCTAACTTTCAATAGCCAATCCACCAGTAGGCTTATTAGCTCTATCTTAAGATACATCCTAAAATGTACTAATTCTGATCATTACACCACTACTATGACTTCTACTGCTGCTGCTTCTACTATACCAACCCAATCCCACCGACATCATCATTCACCTACATGACATTCATATCCTCCATTTTCCAATCTTGCTCCTCACAGTGTATTTTCCACGCAGCATTCAGAAAGATCTTTTAAGAAAATAGATCATGTTATTTTTCTATAAAAAGTTCTAGTCTCTCTCCCTCTGTCTGTCTCTGTCTGTCTCTCTCTCCATCACTCTCTCTGTCTCTCTGTCTCTCTCCTTTTCTTCCACAATCTTTAAGAATATACTGTGTTATTTATTTTTTGGCATATTACTGAGATATACATTTCAATGTAAGGTATATTACTGTTTTCTTTTTGTAATATTAAGAAATTTTTCAAATTTGTGATGAGGAGATCCAGGAACATGTGTTAGGAGGAATTTTTGAGAAAGGAAGTTGACTGTTATCTTCAACTCTCCCATAGGTTAATGTAACCATTGCGACCAAGTTAATCTGCATCTCAGAACATTTTAACATCTGTAGCATGAGGTGATTAGCAATATAAATTCTAATAAGATCAACTTTTATTGGGTGTTTATTTTGATCCACCCATGATACTACCTTTCAGTTAGATACCATTATCATTCCCATTTTATTTTATTTTATTTTTAAAGATTTATTTACGCATACAAACTGGGGTACAGGCCAGAGGTGTGGGGCGGAGAGAGGGTTCACCAGAGACAGAGTGGGGTGCAGAACAAGCAGATCAGCGGACACACACTGCTGAGGGGAGCAGCGGGCGAGGCAGGAGAGGTCTGCTGTGCCATGTGGGAATCTCCCCCGCTGGGCATCAAACTTGCGTCACCGCTCTGCCGACACCTCCACAGCACAGTGCTTAACCACTGCACCACCAGGGTGGCCCATCATTCCCATTTTAAAGATGAGAAAAGTGAAGCATAGAGACTTATTTTCTTGACCAATGCTTTATGGATTATAAGTGGAGGAGACAGACCATTTTATTGAGGAAACCCTGAGTGGTTGTAGAATGTTCTGAAAACTAATAAAGCTATTCCCATTTCACCTTTTCACCTCTTGCATGTTTATCCATATGTGGAGGTAGTGTGTGTTCTTACCTGGATCAGAAATATCACTTCCAACATGTTCTAGTTTCATTGTGCAACATTGGCAGGAAGCAGAAGTAACCCATGGAGAAGACTGCTTGATCTAAAGATTCTGGTTGCCAAGAGATCATCACTCCTATTACATTTTAATACCCATTTAAGATTCTGGCTTATTAATCTCTACCCAAAGTGCTCAGAATAGGGCCAAGTATGTTGTAGGTATTGAATTCATTTTGATAGAATGAAGGAATGACCTGACTCTAGTGGGAGGTGACTGGTACCAGGTTAGAGAGGCTAATGATTTATTAGCCACAAATCTTTCATTCAATAGACATATTAAGCATGCAGAGTGCAAGCTCACATTACAGTCGTCATTCCAGGTCATTTCAATTTTAGCGAAGGGCACAGGGTTCTTGAACAGAACTTCTCTTTTTTTGACCCCATAATTCCTTTGATTCTCTCAGATGGAGCCACTGCACTGCCTGCTGTCTTGAGTCTGTTTTTTGTTAGGGGATTGGTTTAGGGGCTCAAGTGCTCTGTTTATTGGTCCACTCTTGCCTTCTGTGATAGGATTAATAGTCAGCCTCTTGTTTTGCTTCATTTCCTAATTTCAGTTAACTAGTTTTTGGTCTCCCTAGGTCTACCTTGATAGTTTGCTTGATGTAGTGTTTAAACTAGATGTATCGTGCTTTAGATACTTTTAATAGTTTCTAGAATCCTGCCTTTAGTCTCTCAATCTCTGTGATTGAATACTTGATTTCAGTAGCAGACCTAACCACCTGTGTTTTCAGACTTATGCTCATTGCCTGCTCCTTAAAACTTGCTCCTCGGACCAGATTTTCTTTCTCTGGAGATGTTAGCATCTCAAGAATTTGCCACCTCTGGCCTGACTTTCCAGCTGGCCTCCCACTCTCTCTCTAATTCACTCCTTAGAGTGGGGTGCAGTGAATGAGAAAGTCAAGTTGGGCCTCTTTTTAACCTGGGGTGATCCAGAAGGGAAAAAATCATGAAAATGAAGGATTGCTCTTTTACACTCTTTACACTTACAAAGAAGTCCCAAGGACATGAGGTGCTTTGAACTCTGCCTTTGTTGAACTAGATCAATACATCATTGTAAATGCTAAATGAGACCTGGTGGTCTCTTCCCAAACAAGAAGGCTAGGTCCTTGTGGTGGGTAACTTAACTCTCCTTATGCTAACACCAATTACAATATCAGTAATAACTATCTTTTTTTCTGGAGTTGGCTGATATCTTTATTGCTAGGGTTTGGGATGAACTCAGGAGCTCTTGGTGGGGTAGAGCCTCATTCTCTTCACCATCAAAGGTTTCTGGCTGTGTAGAAAGGCACTGGACCTGTGTGTGGTGGCCATGCACAGATCAGGGTGGCACTTGTCCTTGCAGATCATATGCTGAGGATGCTGCTGAGGGTGGCTGAGGTGTTCTTGTTGATAGTGGTCTGTAAGCAAGAGGTGACAGGCTTTTGCTGGCTGGATCAATACACAGCACTGGGTTCAATCAATGAATAATCTTTAACAATTTTCCTTATAATCATCAGGATGGTTACTAATAAAAACAAACCCTGGAAAATAAAAAGTATGGGTGGCGATGTTGAAATATTGGAACCTGCCTGCATTGTTGGTGGAAATATAGATAAAATGATGCACCACTGTGAAAAACAGTATGGTGGTTCTTAAAAAAATTAAAAATAGAATTATCATGCGATCTAGCAATTCCATTTCTAAATATATACCCAAATAATTTAATTTCTCAAAGAGATATTTGTATGCCCTTATTCATATTAACATGATTAATAATAGCTAAAATGTAGAGGCAACCCAAAAGCCCACTGATAGATGACTAGATAAGCAAAATGTGGTTATGTATGTATGTATATGTCTATATATATATATATGTGAATATTGCTCAGTCTTAAAATGGGAGGAAATCTTAACACATTCTACAACATAGATTAACCTTGAGGATATTATGGTAAATAAAACAAGCTAGTCACAAAAATGCTGTATGATTCAGCACTCACCCACTAGAACCTTGTAAGCTAACACAAACCCCATCTGGGCCTTGCTGGACCTAGCTTTTCACCACAGACCAACAGCATCACAAGGATGTGCATCTCACTTATTGCTCAGCCACCAGTGCCTCCTTGCAGACCTGTTTCTCAGTCTGGGCCTTTTATGGCCTTGCTCTATGTCAGGGATCCTCAACAACTACCTGGTAAATAACCCTGACTCCAGGCCCAGCCTCCAGCAACTTGAGAGCAGACATAGATTCCAGTCCTAACCTTGCAGGGTCCTTTCAGCACAGGGCCCCAGTAGAATCCTGGAAGTGCATTGCATTCCTCACTCAGCCACAAGTACTTTGAGAGCACACTCAAGCTCTAGTGTGGGCCTCAGAGGGCCTGCCTCCTTTTATATCAGGGATCTTCAGCAACTCTCTGCCCTCCTGGCCACAAGAAACAGGCACTGCTCTTGGGCAAGATGAGGTCCCAGCAACTCAGTGTTTTGGCCTAGTGCCCCTCCAGCCTCCTAGGCCACCAGAACAAGGCCTGGAAATGATTTGGGATAGACTTTAGCAGTACCTTACATCCTATAAGACCCCAGTAGCTCTGCCCACCATCAAGTAAACACTCAGAACAGTGGTCGTGAAGGACTCATACATAACAAAAGCCCCAACTACAGCAGACAAACCCCAAGTAAAAAATGGGGAGGAATACAAATGACCAAACAAGCCCTCGGGGAACAACACACCACAGAGAGAAAACAAAACCCCAGAAACAAACCACAAAGACATGGAAGAGCTTCTTTACCTATCAGGTATAGAATTCAAAATGGTCATGATTAAGAAAGCAGGAGAATAAGAATAACACAAAGAAAACTCACAAAAGGAAATAAATACTATGAGAAACACAATCAATAAATAGATGATCACTGAAACTGAAATTTTTAGCAAGAAAATAATAGAATTGCAGCATGAAGCAAGAAATTCAGAAGAAAGCCATAGAAGTAGAATAAATCAAATGGAAGAATGAATTAGTGATCTCAAAGATGTAAAAGAGATAAGACAAAAGATAGAAAAGGAAAAAGAGAGATAGGAAAAAGAATGAAGAAACGCTTCAAGAATTATCTGACATCATGGGGAAAGGAAATACAAGAATCATAGGAATACCAGGAGGATAAGAAAGAGAGAAAGGAATCTAGTATACATTTAGGGAAATAGTGGAGGAGAAGAAGAATGAAACACGAAGAAGGAAATGAATATAAAAATACAAGAAGCAAAAAGAACACCTAATGACCTAGATGAAAGGAAAACTACAATAAGACAAAAAAATATGAAGCTGAGGAGGTGGAATAAACAGAAAATTTATAAAGGGACACCCATTAGCCTGATATTGGTTCTCTCTAAAGAAATTCTAAAGGGAAGAAGAGAATGGAATTACATGTTAAAAATACTGTAAGAAAAAAAAAGCCAGCTGAGAGTACTCTGTACTGCAAAACTCTTCTTCTTGTAGAATAGAAAGATAAGGACCTTCTCAGACAAAGAAAATCTTAGGGAGAGTCACACAGAAAGGAAGGCAGGAACAGCTATACTTATATTAGAAGAAATAGACATCCAACTTAAAAAAACTAACAAGAGACAGGATGGATGCTATATAATGATCAAGGGAAAAATACAACAGGAAGCCTTAACACTCATCCATATAAACTCATCAAATGTAGGACTACGAAAATACAATGGACAACTGCTATAAAATTTGAAAACAGACATTGGGGAAAATACATACGTGGCTGGAGACTTTAATACAGTACTCTAACCAATGGACAGATCAATGAGACAGGAAAAAAATGAGGACATAGTTGCCCTAAACAAAGGGTGATAGCACATGGGTTATATAGACATTTACAGGACACCATAACCCCCAAAAGTCAAATGTGCACTTTTCTCAAGAGCACGTGGGTCATTCTCTAGGACTGACCACATACTGGGTCACAAGACAAACATCAACAAATTCATGAAGATAGAAATTATGCCAACGATCTTCTTTGACCATGAAGTTTCTGAACTACAAATCAACTACAAAATGAAACAAGGAAATACTTTAATACATGGAGACTGAATAATATACTACTGAATGAACACTGGGTTAATGAGGAAATCAAAGAAGAAGTCAAAAAACAATTTGAGGCAAATGATAATAAGGACACAACCTTTCAGGGTGTGGGGCACAGCAAAAGCAGTTCTAAAAGGGAATGAATATAGCAATACAGGCACACATTAACAAACTAGAAAGAGCTCAAACAAGCAAACTTGTCGCTCATCTCAAGGAACTAGAAAAAAGAAGAATAAAAAAATCCAAAGGCCAGGAAAAAGAAGGAAATAGTAAAAGTTAGAGCAGAAATAAATGAAATAGGAATCAAGAAGATAGCCTATAAGATGAATGAAACCAAAAGCTGGTTATTTGAAAAAAATAAACAAAATGAAAAACTTTTAACTAAGCTCACTAAGAAAAAGAGGGCAAAAACTCAAGTAGGATAAAAAAAATGGGATTTATATCAGGAACACAAGAATGGTTCAACATCTGAAAAATCAATCAATGTAATACATCAAATCAACAAAAAAGAAGAAAGAAACCTACACAATAATATCAGTAGATTGCAAGAAAGCACTTGATAAGAATCAGCATCCATTTATAATGAAAACCTTGAAAAACTGGGGACAAAAGGGAATATTGTTAACATAACAAAAGCCATATATGTCAAACCCATAGTTAGTATCATTTTCAATGGTGAAAAATTCAAAACCTATCCACTAAAATCTGGTACTAGAAAAGGATGTCCATTCTCATCACTACTATTCAAAACAGTATTAGAGGTGCTAGCTAGGGCAATTAGGCAAGAGAAAGCAATAAAAGTAATCCGAATTGGGAAAGAAGTATTTCTTGATGATATGATAAGATACATAGAGAACCCTAAAGACTACATGGGAAAACTAATTGAAATAACAAACCAGTTCAGCAAAGTGGCAGGATACAAAATCAAGACACAAACATAAGTTGTCTTCTATATACAAATAATGAGCTAGAAGAAGAAAATTAAGAGACCCATCCCATTTACACTCTCACCAAAATAAATTAAATACCTGTGAATAAACCTCACAAACAAGGTGAAGGACCTTTAAAGGAAAACTTCAAAAAATTGTTAAAAGTAATAGAAGAAGGCACACACATAAAATTGAAATAAATATCTTGCTCATGAGTTGGAAGAATCAGCACTGTCAAAATGGCCATCCTACCCAAAGCAATTTATAGATTCAATGCAATCCCTATAAAAATCCCAATGACAAATTAGAACAAATATTACTGGAATTCATATGGAGTAGCAAAAAGCAAAACAAAACAAAACAAAAATCAACAACATATAGCCAAAGCAGCCAAAGCTCTCCTGACTGAAAAAGGGAAATATGGAGGTATCACATGTCTGGACTTCAGACTATACTATAAAGTCACAATAATTAAAACAGAATGGTACTGAAATAAAAACAGTTACACAGACCAATGGAATTGAATTGAGAGTCCAGAAATAAAACCACACATTTATGGACCACTAGACTACAACAAAGCAGCAAAGTTTATACACTGGAACAAGGGAAGCCATTTCAAAAAATGATGCTGGGAAAATTGGCCTTCAGTGTGCAAAAGAATGAAACTGGACTATTACTTCACACCATACATGAAAATCAACTCAAACTGGATAAAAGACTTGGATATAAAATCTGAAACCATAAAATATATAGAAGTAAACAGGAAACCACACAGGAAACCTCATAAACATATTTGTGAACTCATCTGTAGTGACAAGGAAAATGAAGGAGAAAATAAACAACTGGGACTCTACAAACTAAAATCTCTGTCCAATGAAAGAGTCAGTGACCAAAGCAAAGAGACCCCACTACTGAATGGGTGAAAACATTTCCACACCATACATCTTATAAGGACTGGTATTGAATAGCTACAAACATTTATACAACTCAACAAAAAGAAAACAAGCAACCCAATCAAAAAATGTGCAGAAGGGCTAAATAGGCATTTCTCTAAAGAAGATGTGCATATGGTCAACAGATTTATCATCAGGAAAATGCAAATTAAAACCACAAATGAGACACCACTTCACACCTGTGAGAATAGAGAAAAGGGAACCTTATTACACTGTTGGTGGGAATGTGAACTAGTCCAGCCCCTATGGAAAGAAGTGTAGAGATTCCTCATAAGACTAAAAATGGATTTACCGTATAATCTAGCAATTCCACTCCTAGGTATTTATCCAAAGAGCATAAAAATACTAGTTAAAAAAGAAACATGCATTCCTATGTTTATAGCAGCACTATTTACAATATCCAATATGTGGAAACAACCTAAATATCCCAGAAAGTGGGTTGAGTAGATGTGGTATATATACACAATGGAATACTATCTGGCTATCAAAAAGATAAATTCATGCCATTTGTGGCAACATGGATGGAATTAGAAGGATTATTCTAAGCAAAATGAGCCAAAAGAAGAAAGAAATACTGGAGAATGCTGCTTATGTGTGGAATCTAGAGAAACCAAAGAGAAAATCAGACAAAGACAAACTGTAAGACTGACCCTTGAAAGCAGACCATAGATATGAGACACTCATGTGGGGAGGAGGTGGGTGAAGGGGAGAGCAGAGATCAGGAGGGAAGGGGAATGAGGTGAAGGTGTTGGAGGACAGGGGCCACTATGATGACCACACCTTAGGGGAGAAATCCTATACTGTGAGAAAGTAAACAAGGATGCTTAAAATTTAAAAAAAAATAGTATGTGATCCTACTTATATTCAGTAACTTGAATGTCAAATTAATAGAACTAGAAAGTAGAATGGTAGTTGCCAGAGGCTGAGGGGAGAGCAAAAGGCAAGTTGTTGTTATGGGTAGAATTTCAGTTTTACAAGATGAGAAGTTCTGGAGATCTGTTGCACAGCAATGTGAATATTCTTAGTAGTACTGAACTGTACACTAAAGATGGTTACTGTGGTAAAAAATTATGTTAGATGTATTTTACCACAATTAACATATTATTCTTACATATAGAGAATAGGGTGAAATACTATGTAGTATTGTACTATGTACAACCATACATACACAATGTGATTTGCTATAAAGCGTAATAGTTTTAAAGATGGCAGAACAGTCAAATACACATACAATGCAATTATTCTAAATTCTATGTTGAAGATATTACTATATAAAAATACATGTAAACAATTTTTACAAATGTCATGGTGGTGCTGAGTAGTTGTTAGGGAAAGCTGGTGAAAGTATAAGACATTGTGTCATGTCTCTTAAACTTACGAGGAGATGTTTATCGTGGGGTCACATGTATATACATTATGTACATACAGACACACATGTATTCTGACCCTTTAACTTGCTCTGAAAAAAGTGTGTGATATAATGAATACCTTTCTTGTGCGAAAAAATTCTTGTTTACACTTTCTTATATCTAAAAAAAATGTGCATGTTTGGTGCCAAATATCACGGTCAGAATTGCTTTCAGTGCTTTTTTAAATATATAATTCATAACATTTGACAACAATATAACTTTAGCTTGTAAATTATTCTAAAACATAGAAAAGAATCTATATTTTAGTGAAAAAAATGGTCTTTATTTCGTAGACTTTTTTAATATAAATAGATAACTGCATTGTCTGTTATTTTCCAGTAATGAAAGTTCATATTGCTTTGTTTTTATAATATCATTATGTATTACTTCTGATTTTTAAAATGTCAAAAAGTTTGAAGTGTTTTGATTTATATAGTGTAAATAGATGCCTGTGGATTTGACAGGAAGCTGGGAAGTTTTCCTGCACAAAGATATAGGCCTACTGTGGATATTTGAAATGTCACCAATAATGATTCATTGCTTTCTGTTAAGCTGTTTCTTTGTATAGTGGTTCTTTTCTAATAATCAGGAAGGAGTAATATACAGAGTATCTCACACCCTATTACGAAATATTTGATTATACATTTTCTTTATATGAGGGGCAAAAGGAGATGTACTTATATAGGACCCATGAAGGAACTAACTAGGTCTGATCCTGATCACATAGAGACTGCAGAAGATATTCCCTGCTACCTGAACAGATAGTCATGTTCCTGGTGTTTTTTAAAAATGTATTTCTTAGTTGCAAGTTTAAGTTTTGTGGATACAAGCAAAGTGAAATGGGAATCTGGGACAATAACCTAAATTATTTCATTTTAAGAATCTTTCATTAAGGCTAAACAGGGATTTTTGGCTTAAATTATTCAACTGGACTAACTACATTAAAATTATCTAAAATTGCCTTGCTCTCTATTTCACCTTATCTGTTTAGAGAGACAGACCTTAGGCTGTGTCTGCTTTACTCTGTATGGATTGATTTGGGACCAAAAAATTCAATTAATTCAATTCACAGAGGGCCATCTTAGTACTGAACAAATGACAAAATGAATGCTTCTGGTTTCTTGCTGCCCCATTCCACTATCCATCCTGGGAGGGAGGGAGCATAACATATTTAATGATCCCAGTTCAGCTAGTTCACTATATGTCTGCGTGGGTTTCGACTTGGCATTTTATTTTAAATATACTGCCCTCAAAAACTATTTTGCTTTGGG
>PVIJ01015171.1:0-37556 GCA_004024925.1 Scalopus aquaticus
TTTGATTTTTATTATTTCCTTTCTTGTACTGGCCTTTGGATTTTTCTGTTGTTCCTTTTCTAGTTCTTTGAGGTGGGAGATTAGATTGTTTCTTTGAGTTGTTTCTTGTTTCTTGATGTGAGCCTGTATTGCTATGTATTTCCCTCTTAATACTGCTTTTGCTGTGTCCCAAACATTCTGGAAGGTTGTGTCTTCTTTGTCATTCATTTCTAGGTATTTTTTAATTTCTTCTTTGCTCTCCTCATTAGTCCAGTGGTCTTTGAGCAGTGTGGGTTTCAGTCTCCATGAAGTAAAAGGATTCCTTTTTTTCTTTTCATGGTTCATTTCTAGTTTTATGGCTTTGTGATTGGAAAAGATAGTAGGTATGAGTTTAATCTTTTCTATCTGCTGAGATTTGTTCTGTGACCTAGTATGTGATCAATCCTGGAGTATGATCCGTGTGCACTTGAGAAGAATGTATATTCAGTTTTTTTGGGGTGCAGTGCGCTATATGTATCTGTTAAGCCCATGTGGTCTAGGTCTTTGTTTAGAGCTTTAATGTCCTTGTTTATTTGTTGCCTCGTTGATCTGTCCATTTGTGATAATGGAGTGTTGAAGTCTCCTACTATATATGTATTCTCCCTAATGTCTGTTTTCAGAGTTGATAATAATTGTCTTATATATTTTGATGCTCCTTCATTAGGGGAGTATATGTTGATGAGGGTTATATCATCTTGCTGAGTTTTCCCCTTTATCATGATGTAGTGACCATCTATGTCTCTTTTTACCTTTTTTAGTTTGAAGTCTATTTTATCTGATATAAGTATAGCTGTCCCTGCCTTCTTTTTCGGTCCATTTGCTTGTAGGATTGTTTTCCAGCCTTTTACTTTCAGTCTGTGTTTATCTTTTGTGGCTAAATGTGTTTCCTGTAGACAGCAGAAAGTTGGGTTCTGTTTTTTGATCCATTTCGCTACTCTGTGCCTTTTTATTGATGAGTTGAGTCTGTTTACATTTAGATTTAATATTGATATGTTAGCATCTATATTGGCTATTTTGTTGGTCTTTTTGTGGTTTTATTCCATGTCTTATTCTTGTCTTTTTCATTCCTTTGTTGGTTTTGGTTTTAGGACTTCTTGTAGTATTGTTTGTAGTGAGGATTTACTCATGACGAATTTCTGGAGAGACTGTTTGTCTGGGAAGATCCTTATCCTTTCTTCATAGAGGAAAGAGAGCTTTGCGGGATAAAGTATTCTAGGTTGGAATTTTTTGTCTTGGAGTTTGTTGATTATGTCTCTCCATCCTCTCCTTGCCCTTATTGTTTCTTCAGAGAAGTCTGATGTCATCCTGATTGGTTTTCCTTTATATGTTATTTGTTTCCTCCCCTTGCCATCTTCAATATTTTTTCCTTGTCCTGTATTTGTGTGAGTTTAACTATGATATGTCTAGGTGTGGGTCGTCTGGGATCATGGTGATTTGGAGATCTTCTTGCTTCTTGTATGCCGGAAAATTTCATACTCGGGAAATTTTCTTCTGTTACCTCCTTGAATAGTTTCTCTGTTCCTTGGTCCCTCTCCTCTCCTTCTGGAATTCCTATTACTCTTATGTTTCCTTTTTTCATGGTGTCAGATTGATCTTGAATTGTTTTTTCATTCTTTTCTCTTTGTGCTTCAATTTCCCTTTCCCTTTTGGATCTTTTAATATTTGTATCTTCGAGATTGCTAATGCGGTCTTCCATTTCATCGATTCTGCTTTTATCGCTGTTCCTGGAGATCTTTAGTTCTTCCTTTAAGCTCTTATTTTCCTTCTTCAGGGTCTCGATTTCGTTCTTCAGATCGTTAATTGTTTTTTCCATTTCTTTCTTTTCCTTTATCATGATTTCATTGATCATGATTCTAAATTCTTTATCTGACAGGGAGAGAAGTTCTTCCATGTCGTTGTCGATGGGTTTTGGTACTTGATTTTCTTTTTGTTCTGTGTCCTTTCCCTGAGGACTTGCTTGGTTGCTTATATTTTTCCTTCTCCCTGTTTGTCTTCTGATTTGTTGTAAGTGTTGGGAGATTGTGGCACTAGTGTTGGCAGGCATCTGTTTGGGTTTTCCTTCTTGGATGTTGGGGAGTGGTGATCTAACTGATTCTGGCCCTGTTAAGCCAAGCCCCTGGTGGTCGTGGTGATTGGTGTTCCTAGAGCTATCTTCACTCAGTTCCGAGAACCCCGGCTGGGGGGTGCCGGCCAGCGCAGTTCGCTCACAGCTGGAGGGTGCAGGCGGCGTGGGGTGCGTGCCCACAGTTGGAGGGCAGCGCCTGCGCTGGGACAGGCGTGCGGCTGACGGGTGCAGGCAGCGCGGGTGCACGTGGCTGGAGGGTGCAGGTGGCGTGGGGGCGCGGAGCTGGAGCGTACAGGTGGCGCGGGGCATGCGCGTCTGCCTGCGCAGGGCCTGGCGTGCGCACAGCTTGAGGGCGCAGGCGGCATGGGGGCGCGCACAGCTGGAGGGTGAAGGTGGCGGTTGATGCGCGTGCGCGCACTGCTGGAGAGCACTGGTGGGCACGGGGTGCACGCGGCTGGAGGGCTCAGGCGGCGCAGGGCGCGTGCACATGGCTGGAGGGCGGCAGCTGAGCTGGGGGGGCGCACACAGCTGGGGGGCGGCGCAGGGCCAGCACGGCTGAAGGGCGGCGGCTGCACTGGAGCAGGCACGCTCACGGCTTGTGGGTGCAGGCGGCGCGGGGTGCACGCTTGCGCTGCTGGAGGGCACCGGCGGGCACAGGGTGCGCGCAGCTAGAGGGCACAGGCGGTGTGGGGCGAGCTCGGCTGGAGGGCACAGGCGGCGCGGGGCACGCACATGCTGCTGGTGGGCGCAAGTCCCTTTTGTTCCACACTTCTCCCGTGCCTGGAGGGCGGTCATGGCAGCCTAGCTGGAGATCTTTATCTGTGGGTTGTGAAGCTGATCCCCTCCCATGGTAGTTCTGAGGGGCGGGGCAGCATGGTGGAGCTGGCTTGGTAGCTCTCCCTCTCTTGCCCGAGGCAGGACAGGGAGTCTCTACAGTGTGCTGCTTTTGTCCTGAGTTTCTCCCACACCTGCAGCTGGGAGTTTTTTTTTTAGGTTTTTTTTTTTTTTTCCCTTCCCCCAGTTCCTCCAGTGGTTAGATACTACCAGTGTTACTGAAGGAGTGGGTAGACCACGACCTCAGAGTTCTGTTCCAGCGGGGAGCTAGAGTGCTGGCTCTTTAATGGAGGTGGGGGGAGGGGCCACACCGCGGCTGCCCGGGGCTTTGTTCCGTGTCCCACCAACTTCCCCAGTACACTTTGCCCTCTCCCAGGCTCTGTTGCTACCTGGGGGGACTGCTTCGTGTCAGTCTCGAGTTTATCACTCTGCCGTGCCCAGGGAAACGTCTCTGCCCACCTTTCTTTTTCTGGGTCTCCTCAGGTGCCTCTCGTCTTGGTCTCCTGGTCCGGTTTTGCGCTGAGGGGAGAGGGGAGGGGATCTGGTAGATCTTTCTTCTCCATGTTGATGACGTCGACCCACTATTACATTTTTGATGGGAATATGGAGTGGTTCAGTCCCTATGGAAAACAGTATGGCGATTCCTCAATAGATTAAAAATGGTTCTGCTATACAACTGCGTAATTCCACTCCTAGGTATCTACCCCAAAACACAAAATTACTAATTCACCGTGTAGATTTCTTTGCTTGTCTCTTGTACAGCTGTTCAGAAGCATCTCTGGGGAGTGTCCAGCAGTAGTCAACCAGCATTGTAGTGGACCATTTTCCCTGGGTATCTTTGTTCCATTGATACAATATCATGATGAAAACATTCGCCATGTTCATCACTAACCATACCAGTTTTCAGGGAAGAAATCCAGATGGGAATGAAGGAAGTGGATCTTTAGAGACATATTGCAGCCAAGTTTCTGATACTGCATCAGCATGTCTTCTGCTAGTTCCTTGTAGTTTTCTGCCCTAACATTCCCAAGAAAGTTTGTAGACACTAGGTGAAAAGCATTCCATGCTTGTTTCGCATCACTGTGCAGCAAGTTGTTGAACCGGTCATCTCAGTGCAGACAGAATGTTTGGGTAGACTATTCTCGACTTCTTTGGCTTTGTTATTCCACCGGAAAGAGGAGGGACCAAGCAGAAGTAATAGTCTTTCATGTGGTTGGTTGCTTGGCTCCCTCCACACCATGGGGACTGCAAACGGCATTGATGGTCTTTTGCCATTTAACCACTGTGAAAGCTGTGTTGTACATGGAGCACAGCATCTATGTGGGGCCCAAGGCTTGCCTTGGTCACCAACCTTGCATCAAAGTAAAGATGATAAGCCTTCTTCACTTGAAAAGTGAGACTTTTCCTCTGGTTGGCAAATGTCACTTCCCCACAAATAGAGCAGAAATTGTCCATGCTATGAACGCGCTTTCGAGGCATTACTGTTCTGTATTGTGCCTAAATGAATAAGATAATAACAGTTCTATGGAACAGTAGCTTAAACTGTCTCGCACAAAGTCTGAAATATTTTCAATGCTCAAACTTTCTGACAGGGCTTTCTATAGTGTACTGCTGACGTCAGCTTACTTCAGCAGCTGTCTGGCAGTAGTATTGCATTGCATCATAAAATGATGCAGTCAACTCTGGATGATGTGTGCACGATGGTATTATGCAATGCGATGTAATATTACATCATTCTAGACTAATTTAGGATGTTGTTGCAGTCCTGTTGGATAAATTTACATGGTGAAACATATAAAATGAATTATATGAAATATCTTCAAACTGACAGCTAATAAAACATTTTCAGGGTTATATTCATGGTCAGCACACCAAGATACTCAGATTAGGGCCTTTTTCTTTAAGTAATGATCTCACCGTTGACCAGTGTTATTGGTCATTTTTTGATATAATTGCGTTTTAAAATCTTAATCTATTCGATGTGATGAAGTATTTATGGTTAAAATTATGTGGTGTCTACAAAAACATTAATCCAAAAGGAAACATGCACCCATATGTTTATTGCAGCACTGTTTACAATAGGTAAGATATGGAAACAACCCAGATGCCCAAAAATAGATGATTGGATCAAGAAGATGTGGTATATATACACAATGGGATTCTATTGAGCATTCAAAAGAGATAAACACATGCAATTCGCAGCAACATGGATGGAACTGGAAGGGATCATGCTCAGCGAAATACGTCAGAAAGAAAGAGAAAAATATCAAATGGTTTCACTTTTAGCAGGAATGTAGGGGAACCAAACAACAAAGAGACACTCAGTGAG
Organism: Scalopus aquaticus; assembly: GCA_004024925.1. Taxonomy (NCBI): domain Eukaryota; kingdom Metazoa; phylum Chordata; class Mammalia; order Eulipotyphla; family Talpidae; genus Scalopus; species Scalopus aquaticus. The sequence goes on from PVIJ01015171.1 coordinate 5,247, forward strand.
GGAGGGGTAGGATAAGGGCTCAAAACAGGGTAGAAAAGAGCACAAGGGACTATGGTGATGGTTCACGGGTGAATCGATGGCGGCTTAAAATTATATGGTGTCTAAAATTTACCTTCACAGTACTGGTGTAAAAAGAGTAAGGATGTGAAAACAAAATCTTTATGGCACAATTTTATGATTGTTGAAGATAGACAAATAAGGTTCATTATACTATTTTCACCTTATAAGCTTTTATGAACAGTTCTATTTCACAAAAGACCATTAACAAAAGTAAATGCAAAATGTTATAGGCAAGAACAGGAGGGAGTTAAAGATTGTTTCTGGCCTTTTTTTTTTTTTCCCATTTGAACTTCTATGGCATTCCTGCCTCTCTTTGTGCACTTAGGGTGATCATCTTCTGCCTTTTCACCCACACAGTGGGACAATGACATACTTTGGGAGTTCTGTGATTATAATGCTATACTCTCTGGGAATTGAACTGTAGCTGGGCAATTTCTATCTTGTCCTCCTCAGATGCTTTATCCTCCAGAGGAAATAACCTTGCAGGGGACTTCTTGTTTCCTTACATATTTGAGACTTTTGAGTGAATGGAACATGGCATGAAAACCTGGGCGGAGGGATATATAGAGAGATGAAATGGAGTAGAATAGGAATTTAAATGTGAGGAACATGGACCTTGTGATGTAATCACTGGCTCTTCTTTCTTACCAGTTTAAACTTGTTTTATATTTAGACCCTTTACTCTTTCACATCAAAGTGTAAGTCTGTGCTGTGAGTACACAAGTTTTGTTTTTCTGACTATATTCGACCCAAAGTGTCTGCCCTTTGCAGACTGCAGGAACATGAAATAAGTTGATTACAAAGAGAATATGATTTCAGTGAACCAGTATGGACCTGTTTGCTTCTTTGAATTATTCTCAGCATGGTAGGATATCAATACATCATCTCAGAGGCAGATGGAACCATCCATTTTGATCATCAGCTTTGCTGTTATTTGACATTTCCTCTATGTCTTTCCTCTGAGGATCTTCAGATGCTTAGAAGAAAACCCAGAATTTTCTTGACACCAGCTGCTGCTTTGCTTAAGCAGGTAGAATAAATTAATCACTTTATCTCTCTATCCTCTTTTTTAACCACATCACCACATCAGCAAGGGTCTGTGATGACAAGGGCTTGTAGTTTTCTAAGGATGCGTACAATAAAATGCCTTTGAGTCACAGATTGAGCTATCTTGTCCCAGAAATTTCCTGTTCTTTGTGTTTTAGCTCAGGATTAGTTGTTTATTCATTCATTTGTTCAACTAATATTTCTCAAGTATGTATTGGCATTAGTGGTTTCTCTAGTGGATGCTGGTTCACAGGGACGAACAGCTTGCAACAAAACAAGGTTTTCTGTTCACCCCAACAAGTTTCATTTATGTTTTGGGTTGGGGGATTATGGATATGAGGAGCTGTAGGGGTTTTAGCAATGAAAGGTTTCCGAAGTTGCCTTTTCCTTCCTATCCCTCTGGCAACTCTGTGCTATTATATCACTGGTCCCTCACATCAGGTGGGAGAAAGATAGAAGTTCCCTCAAGGAAACTCCAGATTTACTTTGACAAGGCTTTCTTTGAGCATCAGAAAATGTCATTCATTCACTCAAAAAAATGCATTTTTGGTACCTATTAAGGGTGCTCTAAATAAAAGGATTCAGAATAGATGAAACTGCATCTTGCCCCTAGGGTATGTGTTCTCCCAAGTTTTCTTACATGCCAGAATATTTTCTTAATATCTTTGGGATTTTGTAGCAAATAGCAGATTAGAAAAACAACGGAATTGGGGCCTTCCTGGTGGTGCAGCGGTTGCGCGCTGCGCTGTGGAGCTGTCCTGCCTCGCCCGCTGCTCCCCTCAGCAGTGTATTTCTGATCTGCCTGTTCTGCTCCCCACTCTCTCTCTGGTGGACCCTCTCACCGCCCTGTGCCTCTGACCTGTACCCCAGCTTGTATGTATAAATAAATAAATCTTTAAAAAAAGAAAAGAAAAGAAAAACAACAGAATTCATCATTCTGTAGACATACATGGAAGGACACAAATTCATTACCTGCCTAAGAGAAATGGAAAGGCAGAGCATTTGTTCTCATTAACTCCTGTATTTTCTGTGTGTTCAAAAATTTGATGATCATTTCGTTGACTGAATCAGTTAGTTTGACTGAATCAAAGGTGAGTCTTCATTTCAAAGTTGGTGCATAGAATCAAAAAGGAAAGCTGTTGGGAATCAACATTAAAATAAAGCAGGTGAACATAAGTTAGTATTCTTGTTTTGACCTTGGTGTTGTGTCAGTTTTTTTTTTTTTCTTAATTTCTAGTTCTTGAAAAGTTTTTAGGCTGCAAAAATCTTTCCAATACCCCCTTACTTCTAGTAAAAGTCACAATCTTTGTATATTGTTTAGAAGTAGGAACTGGTTACTTTTACTTTGTGTTTTATACACTACCACGTTTGAATTTTTTTAAGTGGTATGTATATCTTTAATTTTTAAATACTTTGGTTTTGACTGAGAGTATTATATATAATAATGACTAAATGATGCAAAAGATGCAAAATGATGCAACTTAAAATGATGCAGAAAGAAATACTGCATGAAGAAGGCAAGGGAAATGTTTCTCCTCCACTCCTAATGTTCCTTTAGTAAAACATTCTTGGCCTCTTTCATGTGGTGACTTACTGATTGGTTGGTTTAGAGGGAGAAATCAGGCATGTGTGGCCAGCACCCTCCCCCTCTCTGCCTCCTGGAGCTGCCTACTTCAGAGAGGTGCTCTTGGTCACGTCATCTTAGCCGGCTTGTGTGAGGGAGGAATGTGCTGGTCACTCTTACTGGTAACTGGTTAGGTAAGTCTCATCTAAATTCAGCGATCAGTTCATCACAGAAGACTGCTTGCTTAACAATGAAGCCACATTTCCAGATACCACTTTTAAAGTAATAAAGTGATGTCTTGATCCCTCTATGCATATTGGTCTTATTTTGAAATTAATTCAGACCTGGGAGGGGAAGAGAGGTGTTATTTATTGGGGGTTCCATAAAGTGTACAACATAGGGGAAAAGAAGTCCCCCTCTCAGCCCAAAAGACATCACCAAGTCATATAAATCCTTCTGGAAGTGCTATGTGCATATACAAATGTATGCAATGAATGGCCCCTCTGTTTCCTGCTAGTTTTTGTCCACTTATTATTCTCTATTGGCTTTTCCGCTTAATTGTTCTCTACTAGCTTTTCCTACTTAATGTATTGTCATGGTCTATTTGATATGTGCATTGACTGCATAGTAGTCCATAATATGGAACTATTAATTTTGTGAACAGAAAATAAATATGTTTTTGTTTGAACCTCATACTCTGATACACAGTGAGAAACTATAAAATTTTGCTGCTGAAGGGTAAGAATAGCAACTGCTTTCCATGCTTTTCTTTTTCTTATGGAACATGCAAGTTATATATGTCAAGATTATAATACTTGGTAATGGAGAACATGTTGAAAACTTACTAGTAGGGACCTACTGCTGAGAACCTGTTGCTGACACTTAACTGGGAGGTATAAGCTGAGTAGTAGCTAAAATGTATCTTTAGGGCAGTCAGTAATAATTTTTATGAAGACAGTACTGACATATATAAGATGCTCCAAAATGTTGGTATAAATATATATATATATATATATATATATATATATATTTTAAAAATCAGATATCTTAGTGAAATTAGAATGGTGTATATATTTTTGTATTGCATCCTGTGTAAGAGTTGCTGAATCTGGATGCAGTTTCAATTCTCCAAGACTCACTGCTTTTGAGTGCTTTTTGTGGGTCATTATTTCCTAAGCAGATTTCATTCTTGCTGGGTTTCCCAAGTTGGTGTTATTAATTACATTCCTCAGAGTTAGCATAAATAATGTTTTTCCAGTAAACCCCTCGTCTTTATGTTGGGTGTCTTTACAAGGTCAGAATCTAGTCTGTATTAAGTTGTGGCATTTCATATCATCTTAGTTATTTTCCATTTATTATCCTTTCTGTTCCGCTTTCTTGTTATATTTCATTTGGAGACATTAACATACTCCATTGACAAAAACTAGTGGCTGCTGTTATTGGTATTGCTCTTCCACTAGCTAATTTGCCTTTTGCTTTCAATACTATTGTAAGCTTGTTGGATTTAGTGTGTATCAGTCAGGCTTCAATTCAAGAAACAGAATCAGTAGGATATATATGAAGAGATTTACTGCAAGAAATTGGCATACATAATTATGGGAGCAGGCTAGGCAATTCTGAAATCCATGGAGCCAGACAGCAGAAGGGCAGACTGGATGACTGAAGCTGTTATCCACAGGTCAAATTTTGTTTTCTTCAGAGAAGCTGAGGCTTCACTCTTACTGCCTTTTACCTGATTGGATCAGACCCACCCAGATTATCAGATATAATTTCCCTTCTTTAAGGTCAGTTAGGGACTTTAATCATACCTGCTAAATGCCTTCATACAGCCCCTAGATTAATGAATAACTGGAATGTAGCATAGCCAAGCAGAAACGTAGAACTGACAAAAACAGTGTATTTTTCTGTTACTAGTTGGAAGTCTTCTGGTTCCACGGTCAGTTATGCCACTGTCTGGGAGCTGTATTTTGCGGCCTGTACATTCTTCTTTCTTATTTTCCACCCAACCGGCTTCTGAAATTAAGTTAACTTTGATCTTACTGTTGTATCCAGAGTACCTTGGATTCTGCTCTAGTGCCAAACATTTATTTTCTCTCTTTTTTTCCCTTTTGGCTTTACAGGAAGTGCATTTTCTCATCTGTGTTATTTGTCTTACCAGGACAGAATGTTCCTATTGTTTTATTAGCTAAAGTTACAGATCAGCTTGGCACCCATTCCAGCAGGAGCTTTACTTCTTAAAGACAATAGTTGCAAAATTGGATGCTGCTATCTTGGCTCCTTGCTGGTGTCATTGTTCTTTGTCACCCTAACTTGGGAAAATGCCATATTGGAGGTTTGATAGGACTAAAACAGAATAAGAAATCTAATTGCTTCCCTGCATTTTGTGCTGCTGCTTCAGTTGCTTGCTTCCAACTTCCAGAACATTCTGTTTCAAGATGTTGCCCTTTCATATTGGATTTCCAAAGTTACAAAATTCCATTATCATTATCTGAAGAGCAACATTTATCAAATTTGATTCTTTGCACATTAGAAAATGTTAATGCATTGCAAGGATTTTGCTGCAAGTGTGTCACTGAACTTGCCCAGTGTTTTGAACTGTTATTAAATTATAAAAACCTCTGTTTCTCTAGCATTTTATTCTAATTGTCTACAGAATATTTTAATATCCTCATTCCTTTATTCTGTCCTTTTACTTTCTAGAAAAAGGGAATGCCAAATTTTAGCAGAACTAGATAAGCACTGAATTCTAGGAGGTTAAAAAAATGTCAATTATAAATCACTGGCAAAAGGTTCAAGATTTAGCTGTAGTCACTTATCTCTGATGAATAGAAATATACTTTTTTCTTCTTGGTGTCTTATTGTGTAATGACATGGTCAGATGGCAAAAATTTGTAAGTTTAATAAAAGCCAAGTATTCAGAAACCCAGAATAGCCACAGTCAGAGAACATGAACCACAAAGTAAGTGTGGTGCAGAATCTGTTACCTGCCATGGTAATGGGTATCAAGGGGGATCTACTAATTTTCAAAGATTTACTTATTATGTAAAGATGAAAGTTAAATTCAATAAATCAGTTTACCACCATCTGAATTCTGATGATCTATTGCTTAAATTTAGCAGCTTAAGACAATAGTTAAATTTTTGTGGTTAGGGACTTGGGAGAGCCTTGGCAGGTGGGTTTCTAGGTTCATGGCTGCGATGGGATGCAGGTCTTCCTGCAGGTCAGTTCAGATCTTCTCGTCATGCTGCCTTCTAGTCTGGGCTGCCTCACGGCATGGAGGCCCTGGGACAGTCAGACCTTTTATGTGACCACCAAAGGTGTCTACTGCTGGTATTCCAGTCACCAAGGTGAAAGTTGCCTCCCCTCTTCTGACTTAGCCCCAGAACCCATGTTACTTAGTTCATTTGGTTACAGGTGAGGCACAAACCACCCAGGATCAAGGAGAGGCCAATGCACTCCATCTCTTGATAGTGGAGTGACAAGATTCTAGAACACGTAGAATAGGAGATATTGTTATACTTTTGGAAAAAGCAAGCTGCTATGGTCTGCCCTCTGACTGCAGTAGTTCATGTCACCCATATGCAAAATATGTCTTAAGCATCCAAGACCTTGCACAAGTCTTTCCCCCATTGTGGTATCAGACTCAGGTTCAAAGTCAAGGACCTTGCCATCCAGTTGGGTCAAGGTACGTGCAACACCTGTGAACTGAAAAGGCAAATGATCTCTCTGGATCACACCTAAAACACATCAGAAGGTCAGGCATCTCAACGGCCTATCCCAAAAGGAGAGGCACACTAAACCATGGCAATTCTGAGATCCCACTAGGTCCATACTGCATCTTCTTGACCCGCTGTGCTCGTGCCTCTTGTTTTCTCTTTAAGCCATCCTTCCTTGAGCTGGTGTTTTCACTGAGTAGCCATCTCAGAATCGTTCCTGCCTATACAAGCTTGAGGATCCAAAGGCACTTTTCCTGTTCTATTCTTTCTTTTATTTTAGTATGCCAATAATTTCATAGCAAAAATATCTAAAAATCTTTGTGGGTTTTTGTGAATCTTAGTGGGCTCATTCCATTATAAGGAGTCCTGGGCACAAGGTGCTTTGTCTGCCTTGGACTCCCTCAGAGACTGCTAGGGGACAGCATTGATAAGATTATTAGAAGGATTATTACTTAATGCAAAGTTTCTGTAGGATATAGCTTAGAAGTGATAGTGGAGTGACAAGATTCTAGTACATTAGAAGGCCTTAGTTCTGTTTGAAAGTGTCTGGGAGGTATCATCTTAGATCTTTCTGACATTTTAACAAAAGGTCAAACAGATACGCCCTGGATTAGATCTTTGCTTTGAAACCATTTCTTGATTTGGGAATTGGCTGATATCTGGAGAGGCTGGGGATAGAGAAACAGTTTCATATTGAACTGTATGTTCTTCAACTCTTCCCTCTCTGCTCACATTTTATATCATAGGCAGGGAGCAGAACCTTGGTGTCACTTTAAGTATTCTGCCTGGAAATCTCTTTAGCTCAATCAGTGAGTTCATTAGGTCCATTTCTGTTTCCCACTTCACCACAGATGTCAGTGTTGCCAAGTTCTCTCTGTCAGTGCATAGCAGGGTTTCCAGGCCTCTAGTTCCCAATAACAGTGTTTTCCTTTTTCATTAAGCCCTCACTGACAGCCTTCTTAAAACAACAATCCTTTCATTATTGTGCTGTTTTTGTGTGTCAGAAATTAGGGTAGAGCTTGTCCTAACTCAGAGTCCTGTGTTTGCTGTCAGAGTGGAGCTGAAGCACTTGTGCTGGGACCCTGAGCACCAAGGAAGCAAGTCTCACTGCCACAGGGCTTCTGTGACTGTCACCTGCTTTTAGTTACTCAGTTTTGGGGTGATTAATTCCATGCCAGTACTAACTGGGAAGATTTATAATACTTTTCTTTCTGACCTTTGTCATCCTGGGTACCCTCTGCTCTGCTTTCAGGAATCCAAATTTGATCATTCCCTTTCTTCCCATGCCTTTCAAGAGCCATTGCCTGAATTCTAAGCCCTCTGACTTGGTGTACCACAGAGAGTGTTATCCACAGGCTGGGTTTGTCCCACAGACACGTCATTCTTTATGCTCTACAGAGGAATCATTTTTAACTCAATATACATGTTAACATTAAAAATCAAGAGAATTCACACAAAAATACAAATGATCTACTTCATTGGAAGAATCTGAAGATATAGCAACATTAGGATTGGCCTTCTCGCAGCGGCAGCCAGCTAATGTCTCATGCTTCTGTGTGTTGGACATGTCCTCTCTGGAACTTCCAGGTTCTCAGCAGAAATCTTTGTTTCTACCTGGATCCTCTGAACGTTTGAATCTGCCACTCTTATTGTATAGGTTCTTTACCCAACTTTTATAGCCTTATTCTTAGCTGTTCGGTATATCATTCATTAGATATATTACTGAGTTGAATGATCTAAGGATATAGGCAAAATACCAATTGGGAGAATTGGCAGGAGCCACTGGGATTAGAAGAAAAGAGATAAGAACATGGCAGGGTAGATCAGGCCAAAGTATGTATGTAATATGATAGAGTTGTGAAAGTATGTAATTTGTATACAGCTGGTTTGTGGGGTGTCCTAAATGGATATGGTGGGAAATAAGTTTTGAAAAAGTAATTTGGGGCTCAGGTATGGAGCGATTTGAATATTAGGGAATTTGCATTCATTCTGTAGGCAACAATGAACCATTTTTCAAGAAAGTGCTTCTGTGAGATCAGTGGTGATATGAAGGATAAAATAGGCCAGTTGTTAGGAGCCAGGATATTGATTAGCCATTTATTTTAATAGGAAAGACAAAGAATGAATACTGAAGGGGACCTGACTTTAGCACAGTGGCAGCTGAGGAGGTAAAATGTGCAAAATATGATGTTTGATAGATTTAAGTTTTGAGAGAGATGAAATGCATTAATAGTAATAATACCTTTCATGTCTGGAGTGTTTCTTAGATGCCACGCATCATGTTAGGAGCTTTGTATGACTGTGCACTTTGGCCAGATGATGGGGGTAGAGAAGAAATGGAGGATTTTTTTTTTTAAGCCAAAATGGAATTTCATTGCAAATGCTTTGTGGTTGCAATAATTTACAGAAAATATATGCTTTGTTAAGCCAATGTCAGGTGAGTTCTGCATGCAGACAGTTTGTACACCCATATATCTGTAGTGGCATGCTTAGTAAAAATAATACATTTGTGTTTCTGTTCTAGGACTAGAAGGTACAAACAGAAATGTCAACTAGACAAGTAATTCTCCATCTTTCATATTTTCTCCCAAATATTCTTTAAAATAATCAAGGTTCCAAATTGTTATAAGCATATGTTTTTCAATGACATTTATGTTTACCATCAATCGATTGTCATCTCATATATAGACTAAATTTAAGAACCTAACTTCATGCTTTAGCTGGCAAAGATCTATAGTTCCATTTTGCAGAAAGACTATCAGGTATAAAATCCTTGATCTTGCTGGCAAAATTTATCATACATTCTTAGTTATAAAGGAATTTGAAAATAATGTGATAAATTTTTTTTACACATCCAAAGATTAAAAAGAAAGTGTTTCTGATCAATTTAAACACATGAACATAGGGACACAGAAGAAATAAAATATCTGCGGCTATCTTATTAGTATAGTTACAAGTAACTATTTTAAATGTCAATTTAACATTTTTATTTAGAAATTGACCACTTGTTTCTCCTTCCTCTCTTGTATTAGACATAATTATATAAACTAATGATGCAATATAGTCAGTTATCTTAAATTCAATTTTGTATCATTTAACAAGTTTTGACAGGACATGCTCTGAACTTTTATATGCATTAAAAAAATCAGTTTTCTCATGATGCTTTTCTAAGAAATGGTATTGTAGGCCACATTTATCAAATTGATTAACTTTATGATATTTCTCCCCTCTAGGACTGACTTGGTCTATGTTTAGTATACAAAAATCAATTAGTTTGTTGCTTTTAAAGGCGAAATTTGAGAAACTTTACAATGAATTTAAGACATTTGGCATTGTAAAATAGTTATTCCCAGGAAAGACTACTGAATTAACGTTAAATGTCTTTGTCTAATTTTATAACATTTCCATAACCTGAGTCTTAGCGTCAGTAGTGTGTTAGTAAAAATTGAAAACTCTGACACTCTGGCAGGGGTAGCGTAGATTCTCTTTTGTACTGTATTCCAGTTTCAGATACTCCTACCCTGGCCAGTTTTAAATTTTCACAGAAATCCACTGTCATACAAATTTTCTGATGCTTTAATGTTGGGTTCTCCTGAGCCAGTATGAGCCAGCTTCAGCATGGCAGACTTAAGGTAGAGAAGACTGGAGAAGTATCAGGATGAGGCCAAGGGCAGGGCTGTGGAGCATTAGCAGGGGTGTTGGAGATGAAGAACTGGAAATGGAAAAGTTCTTATCCACCAGAGCATTTGAAAATCATGGTTAAGAGATGTTTCGAGTCATCAGTCAGATGTGAGAGGGAATGCCATGGAGACTATGTTCATTCAAGAGAGAAGTGTTGTGTGTAGTGAGCTTAAGACAACCGTGTTTGGGCCTCCCTGGTGGCACAGCGGTTAAGCGCTGTGCTGTGGAGCTGTCGACAGCGGCGACGCGAGTTCGACGCCCAGCCAGGGAGAATCCCACATGGTGGGGCAGACCTCTCCTGCCTCGCCCGCTGCTCCCCTCAGCAGTGTATTTCTGATCTGCCTGTTCTGCTACCCGCTCTGTCTCTGGTGAACCCTCTCGCTGCCCCACGCCTATGGCCTATACCCCAGCTTGTATGTAAAAATAAAAAAAATAAATCTTTAAAAAAAAAAAGACAACCGTGTTTATGGTAAAGACAGAACAAAGAACAGTAGCGGATAGAGAAGGACAAGAGAGTAGGAGAAAAGTTAGGAATATAGGTTTGGAGAGCTGTTAAGTAAGAATGGGGCTCAGTTTTGTCTATTATGTAGCACTGTGGCAACAGAGAAGAGCATTGAATTACACAATTTTGAAATCATTAAATTTGAAAGAGCTAGAGAATACTTTTGGCTTTGTGGGGATGTATAATATTTTGTGATTAAACAATGAGGATGGACTTGAGAAAGTGAGGGCCCAGAAATTAGAGGCAATCTTCAGGAATGATGATAGTGAAAGAGTGATTGTTGAAGGAAGAAGCAGAATGTGAGCACCTCAAATCCCCTCTTTTGGTAGAAGTATAGGTGTAGGGTAAATGAAGTTGGTCAGACTTTTATGCCATTAGCCTCTATGGCTGTCACCTACGGCCTTTATCTTGTTAATGTAGAAGGCACATGTGCCTGATTACGGACACCTGAGCATGGGTGTGTGCGCATGTGCAAGTGTGCACACGTGTGCCTAGAGGTGAGGGGTATAAGGACAGCCGAACAACCACGAGAGAGTGCCAGAGAAAGTCCAGAGAAAAGAGCGTATAGAAATTTGCAAGGGGCTCAAGTTGCTGTCTCCCTGCTGGCTTGTTTCCCCTGCTTCCTATTAAAATCCGTGAAAATGATGCCAAGGGCTCCAAAATTCTCCTTCAAATTGCTGGAACCAATGGTGAACCTACCTGGCCTGGATTGGTTGCAGAATAGGCGAGACTTAATGTTTATAATGGATGTGGAGAAGCCAGGGCCTGGCGGTAAGTGTCTTGAAGGAATAAGTGACTAGATAAATGAGGAGCACAGCAGGTGGTGTTGGTCTTATAAAGGAATAGGAATTATTTTCCTTGCAGTAGGAAGTCAGGGTAAGGGGTGAGAGTGAACAGAAGACTTGGGGTATAAGTTGGGTGGAGTTGCTGCTCTTCAGTAGCAGGTAACATAATTTAACTCACGAGCTGGGTGACATGGCACATGATTTTAGCGGCAGTAAGACTGGCAAGACAGCTGGAGAGAGGCACATCCTTAAACTGTCACTCTGGTGTGAATCTGAGTTGGTTGTTTAATTCCCTTTGCCTCAGTTTTCCCTCTGAAAAAATGGGGGAATAAAATGATTCTCAGCTTACTGGGAAAATTAGTTAACACTTTTTGCTCCGCTCATGTATTCACGTATTCACGTGTTCATCTAGTCTCTGGTGTTTCATGCCACGGTGGAGTTATTTGAAACTATTAGGAGCTATTTCTTTGATTGTACTCAGTCTAGAAGCTTTAATCTCTATGCATTTAAAATTTCATTAAAATGTATCCAGTAGTTCAGGAGCTGTGTGTGTTTTATTGAATGCTTATATCATTCATGCGGTGGCACAGAAAATAGCCGGCACAAGAAGTGTTAAGATAGCTAACGTACACAGAGTGTAATGACTATCAGTACATAAATAACAGTTGCTGTTATGGGCTGGGAAGAGGGAGTTGGCTAACAATGAGGGAAATTTCCAGCACAGCAGCTCTCAGCCTGAATGAGAATATGAATCACCTGGTGACCTTGTTAGACGGATGGTACTGATTTAAAAATCAGTTGGGGTGGGACCTGAGATTCAGCATTTCTAACAAGTTCCCAGATGATGCTGTTGCTGCTGGTCCAGCGACCCACTCTGGCACAACTGTAGCAGCATCGATGTCCCAGTGAGGAGTGGCTAGTGGTGATCTGTCACAGCACCCAGCAGCTTGTCTGCCTGGGCCGAGCGCCTGACTTTGCTCCCAGGTGTGGCTTAGATGGGAGAGGAAATGCGGGGCGTGCAGTAATGATTTCAGCATCAAGAGAGTGAGCTGTCGGCTCCAGGCCTTTCTATAACAGAGGTGAGGCCAGGAGGGACGGACAGAAGAAGCCGGACAGAAAGGACCTTGGTTGGAGCACCCGCCTCAGACAGGCAGTAGGTGTGGGCTGGAGGTGCCAAGGCAGATGGTGGGCACAGTGGTCAATGCCAGAGTGTGCGATATTTAAGCAAGAAACCTTACTCAGTAGAATTTTGTTAGTTTTTGATGATTTAGAAGGCTTTTTGTTTGCGTGGCAGTACCTCAAGGACATTATAAATAGCAATTGATTAGAAGCATTTTTTTATGCTTCTGGTCAGTGGAATGCCTGCTCAGAGATAAAAGTTGCTGGGTGCTGCTTTCTGCCGGTATGCCCTTGCTGGGCAGACATCAGTTGGGTGGGTTACCCGGATCATTCTGGTTCAGGCTGCAGTCAGGCTGGCTATATCTTCAAGTAGAGAAGTGTAGGTGATGTGCAGGATTCCCAGTGACGCGGAAAGCTTTTCCAAGGAGATTCTAAATTCCCAGTTCTGGGAGAAACGAACGTGGCCACAGAAGAAGTTGGTGGGTGCCTTGGAAGGAGGGAACTTGCAGGATTGGACAAATGCTACTGAATCTTGGTCAGTATGTCTTTGAGTCATGTTCATCCTTTGTTCAGAAGTGTGGTAGAGAAACACACTTCAGTTTCTAACATATTTAATAACTTATATAGAAAGCTCCTTCTTTGACACCCTTACTCTCCCATGTCCTCCTTCCTGTCCGGGTGGGGGTTGGGGGCCAGGTGGGGAACCTGAGATGTTGTACAGAGGTCCTGAGTCCTGAACTTGGGGAAGGCTCCTGCTCAGAGGGGCCCCGCTGAGGGATGGATGGCTCCACGCACTCCCCGCCATTTCTTCTCCTTGGCTGCTCCCTCTGAACTCTGATGCCTCTGACTAACCCCTCTCCCTTTCCTGCCCACCAGAACTGGCCTTAGAGCAACCTTGTTACTGTCTGTCTGAGCCTAACTTCTTTTCTTGAGGGAATCAGAACTTAGGTTTGTTGCTTTAATGAAAGATGCTATTTTAGAAGGGAAGAAAATATTACTCTACTTTCAGTGATATGGTATGAACAGAACTGTGCAATTGTATTTTATTCCAAGTCTTGGGAATAAATATTGCTGAATTTAAAACTTTGTCTAACCTCACTGTTGCCAGCTATGACCTGAGGAATTTGTGGGTTTTTGACTATCTGTGTTGCTTAAATTGAGCAGCTTTCTCTGAGAAACAGTGGATTTATTTTTTAAAGCCCTTGACAGAAAATAGAGAATAAAATTCATTTTCTCACCTTTTGGCTTTACTAAGTGGATAAATAATTTAGCAGAACAAGAACAATGTAATGTAACAGTAATGCAGTCAGAGTTCTAAGGGTGTGTCACTTCTGTTCTCATTGTAGGAGGTGGGGCAGAGAGAAGCTTTTACATATCTTGTTGAAGATTTTACTGTGTAAAGTATTCTTTAGTTCCTACCTTAGAACCCCATTTGTTAAGCCATGTGAAGTTTAGTTGCTTTGGTTCTAAATGGTAGAAGTTGTTTCCTGTCATCCCTACAAGCACCCTATAAGGATTTGACTTGGTAAAATTGCTTTCAGGTCTCCTCAGTAGAGGTCAGTGTCACATAAAGTACACTATGAAAACTGGGACTCACATTATGCTGCCGGTCTTTCCCTTCTAGTAAACTGAGAGGACATTCTTAACAAACTTGTATTTTTATTCCTGCTGCTTTGAAATTGAATGAAGGACACCTGCTTCAAAATGGGGTCGGTAAGCTCGGAAGGGCGGGATCTCACACACCTGCCACTTCTTACAGCTGACAGGCAGCCTCCTCACCTGGCCACAAGCTGCCCCCAGCTTGCAGTCAGAGAAACTGCCACAAACCTCAGACTCTGAATCAACAGCATTTCTGGTTTCCTCCTAAAGCCTAACAAAAGCCACCCTTCCACTTGCCTCCTTGAACTTGCCATAGTTTGCTTGTCCCTGATTGCAATCCTTTTGCTATACTCAAATAAATTAAATTTGACTAGCTGAAAACCTTGTTCTTCACTTCAAGGTTGACACTGTTATACCAACACACTCTCTACCTGACATAGATTTTTGAATGTCCTTTATCTTACTTTGTTCGACATTTATACATTTATTTGTTCAGCCAACATTTATTGCTTCAAGGTTCATCCTACCTTTTATTTCAATATCCGGGGCTGTAATCCTGGACGATTTGCTTTATCTTTCTCTTTCAGCAAATAAAATTGAGAGAGGCAGCTAGGATTCTAAAATAAAATAGAAATGGAAGAAGATGGCCATTTTATTGTCTGTAGTTGGATACTGCGTATAGAAACAAAACTGACAGATCTTGTAAACATAGAGTGAGAGGAAAAATGGCATAGACTAAATTTTAGGGTGTGAAGCTGTACCGTCTGACTCTTTTCAGAAAGAAAGATTTCCTTAGTGTAATCTCTTGGGATGAGAACTTGAGGAATACTAATTCATCAACCATGTTTGGTTTCTACAATTTCAGTATAGATACAATTTTGTTCTGTTTCTGATACACATTTTTCTTGGTTTCTCACTTTCGAGTGAAAGTGTATTTTAAATTTTTTCTTTTAAAATGTAGTCATTAACAGATTGTCCTCTGTTGCTTATCACCATGATTAGTGTTGCTTAAAAAATTTATTATATCAACAAAATTATTTTCTCTTCCCTTATCCACTTCTTTGTAGTCTTAAAATGCACAATCTGTTCTGAAAATCCTGACATGCAGTTCTGTGTTTTGTCGTTGGCGCTTTGTCATTAAAATCACTATCATTAGAATAGGCCTTTCCAGTGACTCACTGCAGTCAGAAGAAATATCTTACACCAAACACAGAAGGGGTTTAGGAAGTGTTAAGTGTTTTGGGGGCCTCCCTGGTGGCACAGCGGTTAAGCGCTGCGCTGTGGAGCTGTCGGCAGCCGCGACGCGAGTTCCACGCCCAGCCCAGGAGATTCCCACATGGTGTGGCAGACCTCTCCTGCCTCGCCCGCTGCGCCCCTCAGCAGTGTATTTCCTTGGATCTGCCTGTTCTGCTTCCCACTCTGTCTCTGGTGAACCCTCTTGCCGCCCCACGTCTCTGGCTTGTACTCCAGCTTGTATGCATAAATAAATCTTTAAACAAATTTTATTTAAAAAAAAAAGAAGTGTTAAGTGTTTTGAAGGTGAATTAGTTAAAAAATGTTATTTTAGAGTAGAGAAAAAAAATTTTTAATTGAACCTAACAGTTTGCAATTATGCAAGAATTTTTACTTTTTAACTTTTCATGTTGGAGCTAGAATATTCAAGACAAGTAGTCAGTCTTTTACAGTTTCCATGTGGTAATGCAGTAATTCAGATCAAACCCAACCTTGAGGCTGGTGTTGTTCATGACTTTACACTGACCTGACATGTCAACACTGACTTTATACTTAAATGCTCTGCTCTTTCTCTTGGGGTTAATGAAACTCCTATGAGATAACTAAATAGTCTTGGTTGTGGAAAGTAGTCTTTGTTCATGTAATCTTTTAGTGACCTCACAGGACATTTCTAAACATTTCTTTTCCAGGTATTCAATGGCGTAAGAAGACTTGGATTTGAATGGGAGGGCGTTTGTTCCTTGACTGACTTTAGTCCTTATTGCTGTGTACTCTTAGGTCCCTTCTGGAACAGTCACCTCATCTGTAAAGTGAGGGGGTTACACTAGTTTCCAAGGTCTTTTTTCACTTGAAAGTTTTCTGAATCAGTGGGTCATTGGCAGTTATAATCACATCATTGCTTTGTTTAATTGCATTTCAGTACATTTTTCTTTTTAGGAAAATTACTTTGTGCAGAGGCTCATTCTCAGTCATCCTCTTAAAAGTTTTGTTTTTTCAACCACACAGATATTTGGAAAGCATGCTCCATGGATTACAACTCTACCCTAGTTAAAAAAATACATACAGATAATGGCACAAGACTGATTATGATCTATTTACATTATCTGGCAAAGTTGACAATTGTCTTGCTGTATTCCTAGCAAGGTCACAAGTCTCATAAATACAAGGTGTTTTCATAAGGACAGTCTGAAGCTGCTTATTTTATTCAAGGAGGTTGATCCAAATCTGAGAGAGCCAGCAGGATGTCAGGCTCTGAAAAAGTGCATGGTGGCGACAGAAGGGTATTTAAATTTTCTGACTTAGATCACTGATACCTCAAGACTGATAGGCCTCATTAGCTGCCTGGTTCCACTGTCTTCCCTCAATCAGCAGTATGCTGTTTGCATGAATTTCCTGGGGGCAGTTTTGAAGCCTACCATGTGGCCTTTTATGTGTAGTAATTAATAAAGTGTTAACTGAAGCAAAAGTGAAAAATGAGCCTGATACTTAATGGCTTGTGTGTGTGTGGTGCTGTTCCAAGATATTTTGTTTTACATGTGTGTTCGGAATACATTGCAAGAACCTGGTATCTTTGGGAAGAGGGATGTAGGAATCTGGTAGCCTTGCAGTCTTTGGGGTTATAGAACTACTAGGTATCCCTTAATTTATAATTACGTAAATTATAACCCATGCAGCAGTTCCAGCAAACACTGTTTATGTTCAACTAGTGAAGAATTGGGTGGGTATATTTTGATTCAGGTAAGAAGAGTTCCTGGGTCAAGTGGTCACCTTCATAAAACTGAGGACGGTGACTGGGAGTGGAGTGACGACGAGATGGATGAAAAGAGTGAAGAAGGGAAAGCAGCCTTTTCGCAAGAAAAGGTAAATGACAATGATTAACTGATCCTGTGAATTTTATTTTTATGGTGTGTTTGTATGTGTTTATTAATGGAAATATGATTATTTTACAGTCACGAAGAGTAAAAGAAGAAAATACAGAGGTGAGTAGTGGTTATTCATTTGCCACTTTATCCCTCTCTACCCATTTATGGTATCAGAGTCTGACCCATTTAAGGAAGAAACTTGAAAATTTGTTCTCATGGAGTAGGATAGAAGAAAAAGTACCTAGACTTTGTAGGTCCTGATTCTAGTTACTTTGAGCTGTAAAATGGGGCAAATTATTTTCTGAGCCTCATTTTCCTTCTTCAAATGGAGACTCAAATATTGCTATTGAGGATTGATGAAATCCTGTTCATAAAGCCCTCGGTTCTTCAGCATAGTTAGTTTAACTTTTTGTGTTGCTATCATTTAGAAAACATAGTAGGCACATAGGCAATTTTTTTACCTAGATTTTTTTTAATTTAAAATAAAGCAAGATATTAAAATGGTTAGAAACTCTGGTTGAATCTGTTGATCTTAATTTTTAAGTCTCCTGGGTACCTCAGGTCAGGAACTCTCTTATCAGCTTCCCCTTTAGAACTGGTCATTTATTGATTAGCTTTCCTTTCTCCATCTGTTAAATTATCCTAATGCCTCATGATGAGTGTAGTTCAAAGGACTTACTAATTATGTGCTCTTAATATTTATCACAGCAGAAATTTGAGTGTATTTAAATAACTGAAAATATTTCACAGTAATGAATGTGCACCTTGATACATTCTCATTAAGAAAACACAAAACTTTAGGTTCCAAATGATATGTAGCCCAACTTTTCTTTTTTTAATTAACAGACATTTCCTTTTGATAAATGGACTAAATCTTATCAGTTTTAAGTGATGTTAGCCAGTTGGACCTTTCAAGAACCACATACCCCTCCTGTTATTTTCCCGCCCTCTCCTCTTTCATCCTTCATGCCACACTGATAGGCCTTTCTGAGGGAATTTTCAGTCTTGCCTGCCTCCTGTGGGCAATTATACTTCAGATCCTGTTTCCTCCTATGTTTATCATATGAACTGATCTTGCCATTCTTACGTAGTACAAGCTTTGGTCCAGGGAATTGTCCTTCTGTTAGAAGTGCTGAGCTCCACAGTAGGTCATGTTGGCTGTACAGCTGTCCTATTGGGTTTTTAGAATGATCTTAATCAAGTCTCATGAACTCTGCCTTCTTCTTGCCCACTTTACTATTTCATCTAAAGTACAGAGTCAAGGTTTTTTATCTATTTCTTAGAGTATCTCTAAGTGAAAACATTCTGCTTACAAATAGAACAAATAGTGTAGTTCTCATAGCATCATTGACTAAAAAAATAATTTATTATTTCACAGCAGGGTGTCTTCATTGGGTGCTTTTCACTGATCTCCCTGTCTTACGTGTATGGACTGAGTATATGTCTTTCCTCATAAGGACTTGAGTTTATTGTGACAGTATCTTGTGTGCTTGTTAAAATTACTCTGATTGACTCTGGATGATTGGTGTATTTTTTTAGCAGTATTTTCTGCATAGACAGGTAAGAGTAATGTCAGTTGATTATCAGGCATCACTATGAATTTCTTGAGTAAGATTTGAAAATCTTGGGCAATTGACTATCTACTCAGTTGATTTCCCCATGGCATATGTCTGGTTTCCATACTGGTGTATAATTAAGGATTGAGGTGGGTTTTTTTTTTTTAACTATTTCCTCCGTGGTGAGCATTTAGGTTGCTACACAGACTGCATCCCATTAACATTTTTGGGTGACATTTTCAAGCTCACATATGCAAGTAAAGTGTAGGTACATAGAATTGTGACTGCGTTGTCTGAAATGTCTGGTGACTTTGAATTTTTATAGCTGCTGTCAAAAGTGGTACCACTTTAAATATCTTAGTTTTATTTGCCAATTATGCTCCAGTAAAGCTGGGGGGGAAAAGACTATCAGCATATATACAGTGTCTGACAGTGTACCTTAGTACCTTTAAACATCTTTGAGGGAGAAAATGCTTTTCTGTGCCAAAGGCGCATTTAAATGCCAGAATGTTTACATTTTAATAAGCTTTTCAATAATGGTTGTCATTTAAATTGCAGTTCAGTTATTTACCTGACTATAAGCCACAAGTAGACTGGGACAGTATTCATGTCTGCGTTCCCTTTGCATCTAATAGACATTCTGTACGAGTTTGTTAGCAACATGAATACCCACACTCTGAAGTAACAGACTTTAAACAAGGGTGTGAATAGGCATATCATATTTATGAGTGTCTCAGTAATGGGGGGAAAATCAGAGAACTTTATGTAATTGAGGGTTCGGTTTGGAAAAAACATTTTTGGACAGAGTAAGATGCCAAAATAAAGGAGAGGGGTATTTTAGAAATGCTTTCTTTCTGAGGGGCTGTTGGTATCCTGGGAAATATGAGGCACAATGTCCAGGTATTACAGCATTAGTTGGAGAAGATTGAGAAAGTCACTGTGGGGTGAGTGGAACTCTGGTTACACATGCCTGGGACCTTGCCATATTTGGAGCTCCCCCTAAGTCTGAAAGAAATTCAACTGTAAACTGTAAAGTTCCAGAGTTACACCACTTATCTTGAGATTCATAGCCAAAACAATTGAGAAATTGGTGCTGTTTCTAACCTGACTGTATAGAAATAGCCTTGCAAGGTACTAGTTACCCACAAGTAAATAATAATTTGTAACATATAATTTATTGTCTTATCACACTTGGATGGTGGAAGCCATTGGATATTAAAGGTTGATAAAGTAATAATACTACTAATAATACAGCTAGTTACTGAAAAATGTTTACTATATGTCTAATGTCTACATGGAGCTGTCTTTGGCACTGTGGCATTGTGGGGATCACACAAAAGTAGATCCTACTCTCTAGAAATTTCTCCTACCGTCATGGTGGTGTTTGTAAGGACTGATGTCCTTAGGTAGTTTTCCGGGTTGCATAGCATCTTCATTTATATAAAACCTTTCAGCTAGTATTCCAATATTGATCTCTTTGACAAAGGATTAGGAGAAGTCTTTTTTGTCAGACTCTAAAATAGTATTGTATATTTTTAAACATTTTGTTAAGTTTTGTTTTATATCCTAATTTTCTATTTGAAAGTGAAATTGCCTATCTTTAAATTCATTTAAGAGAAGACATTTGCTAAGACTTCTATTAAACATTGTTTTTACAGCAGCCCTTCCATTAGGTGGTATAAAAAGAATAAGGTTTGCACCCTGGCTCCACATCACAAAAACTGAATGCTTTCAAAATGTGGATGGTTTGGTAGTTAGGAGTGATGTTCAGGCTACCGTTTAGAAAGCTGCTCACATGATTGTAATACGTGGCTAGAATCAAGGGAACTGACTCAGAAAACCACGCAAGTCATCCTGAATCCAAATGTCCAGTCTAAAATCCAGGAAGATTGTGTGCTCAAAATTTCTAAAGATTTGTTTTAAATACCTATCAGTTGTCTCAGAAAGTAAATAGAGCAAGGCATTTCATAATTCTTGGAAATGTTGTCCAGACTTAATCCAGTCAGGGCCAATTAGGCCGTAAGGGTAGACTGAAGAGTTTTGCTTGTCTAGGCTAATTGTGAAATGTTTCTGTTTTCCAACTCTGAGATTTTGTTCTGAGAAAAGACATTTAATGTGTGTTTAGGTTGAGTTAGTTTTACTAGAGATTAGATACAATGTGAAAACTAAATGTTTTGCTTATGTGACTTATCACTATTGTCTGCTGATTGTTCAAAATTCTGTTAATTTTTTAAAATTCATTACCGATGACATAAATTGTGTTTTCCAAGTATCTGTCAGCTCTCACATTTGTTTTATAGATGGAGAGAAAGATTTGCTATCGCCCCCTAAGTTTATTACGCTTAGTGTTAGTATCACAGGTGCCTTTATAGACTTTTTTATGATAACACTTTCTAAAAGGTATTCTTATTGGAGATGACTGGTGTTCGGACTAGTTGTGATAAAAGTTAGATTTGTGATCTAATTTCTTCTGTATTTCTTTTATTTTGGAATAATATTAGATTGACATGACAGGTACAAAGATATTACAGAATCTGCACTCATTCATTACCCAGTTTCCTTCACTGTTAATTTCTTTTGTAGCCTGGTACATTTTCACAACTGGGGAACCAGTGATGCTATGTTACTACCAGCTAAACACCAATGTATTGGTGTTTCATTAGTTTGTCTAGTGACTAACAACCTTTTCTGTTCTAGGATCCAATCTGCAATAACACATTACATTTAGCTACAGTGTTTTTAAAAATAGAAAGTGAGAAGATTAGACAGAGCTCTGTAAAAACTGGAAAGCAGAAACTGTCCTTTTCTTCTCTCCATTCTGAGATATTTTCCTCTTTTGCCCTATCCCAGAGCTTCAGCATGGCATATTTCTAGGATGGTGCCCAACATTTTTTTTCTCTCCCCCTTCTATCTACACATCCATTTTCTCAAATTTCCTTCTTACAACAAACTGTTTCAAAGGGAAAAAAATTACCCAAGAGTAAGGGAAGGGGGCAGGACAAGGATGCTCCCTAGAGGAAAAAAGTTATCACCTCTAATAAATGCCGTTAAGGTTTCTCAGATACAGCAGTTCCATGACTACAAATAGGATGTATTGTAAGTACTGACGTGCCTTTGGTTGTACCTCCAACCTTAAGACTGAGGAAGCAGCTGAAAGATTTTTTACATCATTTGGTATAGGCCCAGGCTCTTTTACTGGTTAATGAATATGGGTTGCTTGTTCTTCTACATAGTCATTTTTCTGCCAACATTTTACTGTGAATTTTTTAAAAAAATATAGCAACATTGAAAGCATTTTACAGTGAACACCCACATACCTATCAGCTAGATCCTACCATTAGGACCTTTGTTTAACGTTTGAATCCTGACATTAGGATGCATGGCTCTATCACACGCATACTCATCTGTTCATTCCTAAGTCTATCTTCACTTTTTGTGATGCATTTAAAAGTAAATTGTAGGCAGTACATTTCCCCCTATTTCCCCCTATTATTTCATTACTAACATAGTTATTTGGGGGGAAGAAAAGAGTAAGAATTGCATACTTTAAATTTTAGAAAACTCCACAAAGAATTTCTGATGACTTCTGATTACACTGGTCAAAACAAATTTTTACAAAAGTCATGTTACTGAAATAAAATTAATCATTTCCTATCAATTTGTATGTGTTCAACATGACTGTGACAGTCAGATTCTAATTTTGTCTCTAGTTGTTTTTGTAATCTGCAGTAAATGAATGTTTACATCACGAAATACATGCCAGTAGTAACAGATCTATGGTTAATACCTGTGTAAAATCAAGTTATAGACTACTTGTTAGATTTCTTCGCTTGTCTCTTGTACATCTGTTCAGGAATAGAATAGATGGAAGATGGTTTCCATTGTGCAAAAAAAAAAAAAAGCACAGCCTTAAGACTCAGTCTCCACTCTTGTGGGTCATGAGTGATTTCTAAGGCATTCATGAGGCCCTCAATATCGGAACAGAGTATCAGAGTACTTGCCTTTCTGAAGAAAGGCTCCAACTGCTGGCGGCGCTTTTTTTGGTTTAGGGCCTAGTGATTTCAATGAAGATAGTTAAAGGACCACACTTTGAGAAAGACTGCACAAAAAATTACTTCAATTATTTAGAGTTTTTACTCTGATGATTGGGACTTAGTGTAACTACACTGATCTCCCTTTGGTTTTCTTAAATGCTTTCATGGTCACTCTCTTCACAGATGGTGGTAAATACCAGCAACATACCCCAGCAAATACAATCCCTTTCTGTGCAGGACTCTCAGGTATGGTTTTCTGCCAGTCATTTTATGTTTGTGATACTTTGCAGACAGATTTTTAGATAAACCAACATTTTAGCAAGATAGACAATTTCAGGGTAGTGCTTCCAAATCAGGGGCTTGTAAACTCTCTCTTTTTTAATAGGTATGGAGAAAAAGAGTACTGTTCATATTGACCATGATTTTCAGGACCTCCAACCTTTAAATGATAGGTTCAGTAGCAAGAATTGATTACTAGACTGCTTCTGAAATTGCTGATACTGTGTGAAATAAGAAAAGAAACGAAAATAACTCTCCATTCTGTTAGATTCTAGCCACAAAACATTGTTAATTGATACTTATTTTTTGCTCCTGGTTGAATTGCTGTAACCCCTTTTTCAAAATTCTTCTATCATTGAATTTTATGGACTGACTGATCTCTACAACTTGGCTTGTAAAAATAATAGTCCAGTGACTGTGAAATGCATTAATATTAAAAGTTATATGACAGAAGATGTGTGCGGTCAATTATGTTAGATGGTGATTAAAGATGCTGAACCATTCAAAGGAGGGGTGTTTGTACATTGAATTAGAGTGCGGCAGGCCCTATTCTAGTTTTGCTGTATAATTAATAGGCAAACCCTTTTGCTCACAAAATGGCTAAACTATCAAGTGTCACCAACCTTGGAATCATAACCTGTTTTCAAAATCTGCGTAGTCCATTCAAATTTGTTTCTCTTCTACCTGATCCATAGTTCATGAAACAGTTGGCTACCAAGGACATGGTTAGAGTGACAGGATTTCATGTTTTCGGGAAGTCTGTTTAAGGTGTGAGAGCTGATAGCTGGTCCTTGGCACTTATTTTATAGTTAAGGAAGCAAAGAACTGCAAGGTTAAGTGACTGGCCCCAGGCCACACAAGTGGTTACAGGCAGAGCCAAGATTCAGAGCAACTGTGGAAAACTCCTGAGATAAACTGTAGGGATTCCTCGAATGACAAAAACAAAAAACAGCAACAAAAAAAAGATAATGAGTTAGAAGGCAAATAAAGAAAACAGGGAAAGAGATTTAGATACCAGTATATTTTAACATGCTGTTTGATTCATTTTCATGTTATTTTGTCCTCCCAGTAACTTTCTGAGGCTATAGATATAGCTATTGTATGAATGAGAAAATAGATTCAAAGAATGACTTGACTACAGTTGTCTAGCTGGTCAATGACAGAGCCAACGTTTGACTTGAAACATCCCTTATTTTTTCCTACCCAATGGTAAGGTCTGCTCATGTCCAGGGATTTTTTTTTTTAAATATATATTTTTTTATTGTTACTTATATCTTTTACATTTTGTAATCCTCTTGGGTAACCCACCACCAATTCACCCGTGATCCATCTCCTGGTCCCTGGTGTCCTTTTCTACTCCATTTTGTGCCCTTATCCTCCCCTCTCCACCTCAGCCCACTCCCTGCTGAGTGTCTCTCTCCTACTTGGTTTCATGTTCAGGGATTTGTAGGAGTATGGAGGGGCTATGTGGTAGAAGCTTTCGTGGTTGATCTATATTCAAGGAAATAGATTCTAAGTGAAAAAAAGTAGGGACGATAAACAGTGGCCTGATCCTCTGGGTTCTACCTTCTGCCATAGCTTGAGGTTTAAGATGCTAATCTTTGTGCATCCCCAAAATCCAGTGGGTGCAGTCCATAGCTCAAGTTGCAAGGTACCCCTCCGAGTGACTGACCCATCTCTGAATTTAGTGCATCTTACCAATTGTTCATAGTGCCCATGCTACGACTGAAGCTTTCTATGTGGAATATGTGAAATATTTGTATCCACAATTGTGATGGAAATGAGGCATCATTCCAAAGAAAACCTGCATGTGTAAAGACCTGGTTTGAAATTTCCAGAAAGGACTGTAAGAATCAAGGATTATCATGATTTTATTCCTTTTTTTCACAATAAAGTTTATAACCCTGTTTTCTGTTTTGTTTTTAAAGGGTCTACCCAATGCTAGTGAAGACTACAGAGAAGGTTCTTGTGCTGTGAACCTCGTTTTAAGATTAAGGTAAATAATATTGTTTATTTTGTTATTGCTTTTTACATCTTACAATATTCTGAATCTCCTTCATTAACTTTTCATAATATTAGCATAAAATAAAATTGTTAACTTACTTGATTTCCCCAAACAGTCTTGTGTGCTATATTCCCAGGACTAATTGCTGTCTTATAATTGCTTACTAAGGAGTAAGAAAGAAAAGTACCAAGTGAATGTGTCTGCAGGCTCAGTGTACCCTTCATTAAGTTTTTTCCTTGCCTTTTCTTTCTTTGTTTTTTTTTTTTCTTTTCTGCAATGTAATATCACAGTAAGAGATTTTTAATGAGTTTCTTTCACACTTCAGCAGTCAGTCTCTGACAGAAATAAACTATGCTTGTACTGCAAGTTGCCTGTTTAGAACATTTTTCAGTGGCAGGTTTGATCAGCCACTGTGGAGAAATGACAGATATATTTTGAAAGAACCCTTAGTCTTCTAGGAAATAGTTACAAATATAGTGCTCAGCAGTAGCATCTCCATATCTAGTAAATGAAAGCGCTCAAGATTTTTTTTTTATATGAAAGGCCCATCTTAATGTGTATTCTTGAAGAACTTGGTGTCTCAACACAGAAGAACCTGCTTAAATTTAATTGTAAGTAGCTAAGTTAGCAGGTTAGTCAGAACATCACCTTTTAGAATGTATTTTAAAACAAATTAGACGTATGTATTTCTTTCACAGTTAAACAAATAAAGCATAAGGTTAATGGTCCATTTTCAGAGCTGTGAGGGCCAGCTTCCAGCCTTCTGAATTATCAGTCTGTCCAGGTAGATTATCGTGGCTGTATCACTCCTTACTTACGGTCATTTACAAGCTGCAGTGCCTTTCACACACTTACCAAGGGAACCTCACAGCCATCTTTGGTGTGATTTAATTCACAGTTGATTTAAGTGAGAAGTGAAATTATTACAAGATTATTTTCATTATATTTGAAAGTAGTCTAGAAGATAAATTCACTAATTGTGACTTTAATAATCTGCAAAGAGTTTTACCTTTTTGTTGAACTCTGGAATCAGGTACTCATTTCACTTGTTCATTTATTCATGTCTTCAACTAGTATTTATGCAGAGTCCATCCCATGCTAGACTCAGTGTTGCCATTGGCAGGCAGGGTGAGGGAGATTGCAGAGGTTATGGGCTAGTCCTCTAATGTTGTTTTGGATGTGACCTTTAGAATCTGGTCATCAAATTCCTTTATATATGCAGGAATCTCTTATCTCATGTCCCTGCAGGATACTCACCTAGCTCTGTGCGTACTTAAGCTCATTATTCATGATCACTTGTATGAAAAGTTGAAAAGCTGTAATTGTTATGGTTCATCTTCCTTCTGAGGATTCCATTGATCTTCCCTTTCTGGGATCTGATGGGCTTAAACTCTGCTCCTTTGAACAAATATCAGACTCTCTGGATAAAAGTCTCCTAGATAGTTAAAATGCATATTCCTGAGCCTTACCAACAGATGCTGTTTTTGAGGAGAACAATATGGAACAAAAGCACTTCCTCATTTTACCATTTGTATTTCAAAAGCTTGTTCTTCGCTTTTCTTTTCCTAGGCAAAGCAATACAAGTAATTTTACCTTTCCTCTCATAATTTCTACATTTCCCTCACAATCCTCACTGCTCACCTGCTTTTGTTACATTTTTCTAATGGTTCAAAATGTTTTTTTTCCTGTGATCACTAGTTCTATAGGATGCTCTGTGAAGAAAGGGTTCCATGTTCAAAAAAGTTTAGAAACAAAGCAACAATGCATAATATCCATTTAGTGTACACATACACACACACACACACCACCTCTTTTTTTGAAAATCACAAGGAACATTAACATTAAATGTTTAAAAATTTCTGCTGGGGAGGAATTTGTTTAACTTTGTTTACTCCAAATGCTATCTGGCCTCAGAATTCTTCATAAAATTATTTTCCAGAATAAGATGGTCACTTTTTAATTTAGCACTGAAATTTAATTGCAGGACTCCAATATGATGTGAACAGGCTACAGTACAGTATTAAGACTGAGTGATTATTTTTTGTAACTCACACTGTTTTCCTAATGCAATCTAAGTCTTCACTGACTTTTGAAATATCTGTGTAATTTGGTGACAAATTGAGCATTACCTAACAGTCAAACAAGGTCTCCGATTTTTGTTTATTCCATGTCATAGGCTACTAAGTCTAATTCTGAACTGCAAATTGTGTTTTAAAACTGTTTTCACGTTTATCATGATGTTATTACTCATTGCTTAGTTTTGACTCATTGCTTGCCAATCATATATTTCACTCATGAAAGTTACATATGTCATATTAGTTACAATGTTTGTATATATGTCACTTGTCAATCTAAAGTATATATCTTTTACATCTTTATTTTCAAACATTGATTAACATGTTAGCAGTATATATAGGACAGAGGTTTCAGGCATTTGTAGAAATGGCTTAATTTCTGAATGGTTTTCAATAACTAGTATTTCTTTTTTTATATATTGTTGCTCTACCATAAACAAATTGTAGTGACTTTCCTGCCTTTTAGTGGACATTATTATTCAGAACGAAATCATAAATAGATCCATTAGAAGTGTTGCTGAAATTAAGGCATATCGTGGTGGTTTCTTGGATCTAACTACCTGGGGATGCTTTCAAAAAATGGAAATGAAGTTCAGTATAATTTATTTTGAATGAACATCTGCTGATGCCTAATTGTTTTTATGCATTATGTAATTACATTGACAGCAAATACATTTATTTAAAAATATTTATTGAGCACTTAAGGTGTACATGGTACAGTTTCAGGTGTTATAGAATAGTGGAAAAGAAGACAAGGCCTTGCTCTTTAGGAGCTTACATTCTAAACCAGGGAGAAGAACAATCCAGATATTCAATTTACATATATATCATATATTTCTTGAAGAAAAGGAGAATAAAGAATGTGGGGTGGTGCTATTCCATACTAAACAGACATATCAGTTTTCTACTGCTGTATGACAATTTAGCTCATACTTAGTGGCTTTTAATGTGCTCATCTATTATCTTGTAGTCTGGAGGTCAAAAGTTGGGGCAGAGCTTAACTGCACCTCTACTCTCTCACAAGGCTGAAATGAGCTCCAGGTCTCTTCTTCCAAGCTCATTTGGCTGTTAGCAAGATTCATTTCCTTGGAGTTATGGACTGAGGCTCCTGTAGGCAGCCCCACTCCACAGGTACTTCACAACATGACTGCTTTTTTTCAAGGGCAGCAGGAGACCATCCGTCTCCCAACCCCTCCAAGGTTTCAGTCCCTCTGAAAGTTTTTTCTCACCTGATTAAGCCAGTCCTATCTAGGACCATCTCTTCTGATTAACTAAAAATCAACTGATTTAGAGCCTTGATTACATCTGCAAAATTCCTTCACCTTTGCCATATAACATAACTTAATTACAGGAGTGATGGCACATCATATTTTGAAGTCCTGCTCATACTCATGGGAGAGAATTATGCAGGTCATGTGCTCCAGGGGATGAGAATTTTGGAGGCCATCACAAAATCTGGTGTACCATCAGGCCTCTCTATATAATGTGATATTTGAGCAGGCCCCTAACAGAGGTGAAAAATAAGCCGTGAATTTGTTTGAAGGAAGTGAGTTCCAGGGAGAGCAAATAGCTATTAGGAATTTTCTGAACGTGAAGCATGTTGTAAACAGCTGTAAAATCAGTGAAGGAACCACTGTAACCAGAGTGATAGGGCCAAGGTCAGAGAGTCAGCAAGTTGAATCTTGTAGGATCCTGTCACCCGTGGTGAAGACTTTGGATTTTACTGTTAGTGGGTGAAAAACTATTGGAGGTTTGTGAGCAGAAAAGTGATACAGTTTGCGTTAAATTTTTAAAAGAGCGCTGTGATTATTTTATGGAGAATATATCATAGGAGGTAGAAGTGGAGAGTGTCGTCGGGCTACTTAGTGACATGTTGTTTGTGAAGACATGACTGGATCAGGATGGGGGCAGGGGAGATGGCACACGTGATGGGATTCTAGGTTGGAAGGGAAAGAACTCAGAGATGACTCAAGATTTGACCCTGAAAAATTTGCAAGAATGAAGTTGCTACTTCTTCACATGAGGAAGTTGGGGGCCAATCAAGAATTCAGTTTAGGCATGTAAAGTTTGAGTTGTTGGATGTGGTGATGTCAAGTAGGCATCTAGGTATATAGGTAGATTTCAAAAAAGATGTATTTCTGAACTGGAGGTAAATTTGTCTACCAACACGTGGTATTCTTAAAGCTATTAAGTTAAATGAGATCACTTAGGGTATGGGGAAGGGAAAGGGGAAGGGCTCTGGCACTCTCAGCTGGTGCATGGGCAAGGGGCAAACAATTGATAAGGAGAGGCTGAGGCGGTAGGGGAGAATGTGGTGGTCATGTAAACCAAATAGAGGTGCTTTCTCAAGAAAGGAGTGAAAAGTTGCATCAGTTGCTACTAGTAGATCAAATATGGGAACTATGAATTTGCCATTATATGGAGCCAAATAAACCAAATTGTTGACGTTGACAAGAGGTGTTCAGTGGAACAAGGGGACAAAGCCTGACTGAACTGGGTTAAGGACAGAGTGGGAAGAGGGATCACACATGAGGCAACTAAGTTAGGTAACTTGTAGGTCACAGATGTTTCTTACTACCAATTTGCTACAGGGGGAATAAAGAAAGTGGAATGGTAGCTTAATGAGAATGGGGGTAAAGGGAGTTTTGTTTGTAGGTTAATTGAAGAGATCTAATAAGAAAGGAAAAATGGAATGAGAAATGGTCAATGCAAGACTGTTCTAAGATGGTGGAAAGGGGTGATAGGCCCAGGCATGTCCACAGATTGGTGGATTTGGGTGCTGGTATGAGGAAGTCCTTGTCCATTGTTTTTTATTTTCCCAATAAAATGAGTGTCATCATTTGAGACTGAGTAATGAAAAGGTGTTCAAGGTTTGAGAAAAAAGGACATATGTGTAGAAGAGAACCAGTAAATTTAGCAGAAAAATATGGTAGGATGAACAGACTACACCAGAGATCACTGAGGCTAACAATTATGAATTTAAAGAGTGATTGTTAGTATATTCCTGAGATGGATATTATCCTGATATCCCAGAATCTGTGAGTGTGTGTGCACACGCATGTGTGCACATGTGTATGTGATGTAATTGAAGCACTGCTTGAAAATGTTCATGGAGGATCCTAGACATACTTACAGGTCCACTTTTAGAATCCTGGTTTCAGTCAAAAACAAAAACGGTTATAGAATTGCCTTCAGTGATCCATTTGGTCTGTGAGGTGGCAGTTTTTTCTCTTCTCTCACCACCAGCACCCCTTCATCAGTCTGACTTCCTTCTCTTAGAATCTTTAAAGCTACATACTCTTTGGGTATTAAAAACCTGTCATCTGATGTTGGTGCCTGCCATACAATTCCTTTAAGTCCCATTCCTCATTTGAAATTTACTCTGAATCATTTGTATCATCTCTGGGCACAGGCAAGCTCCCCCCTACACCAGTGTGGGAAGAAGCTGGAAGATTGTTCTGGACAGATTTCAGAAAACCCATACCCTTCTTTGTATGCCCTCTCATTCCTTTCCATCATCAGGTCAAGATTCTGACGTATGTGCATACATATATAAACACACAGCACACACACATACATACCTATATATGCACATACATACACACAAACATACACACATACGTGCACACATACCCCTCTTTGTGAATCCCTGGTCTAGACAACATGCTGCATTCTGGACCTGGGAAGTGGTTCGCTTATCTTTCTTGTCTCCTGGGGCCATCTGGGCACGACACTTACATGTATTATGCTCTGCAGGCTAGTGGGTAGAGACTTCAGTTCAAGTTGACCTTTCATCAGCCTTTAACTAATGCTGTTTGGGTGGCTGCCCTCTCCACCTCTTGGAAAGGTCACTCCAACTTTCTTTTTGACATAGCATTTATAGACCTACCTGCTAGATAGATGACTTCCTAGCTCCCCTCACCCCCAAGATGCCAGCTAAACCTCACCTTCATTCTGCAAGTAGGAAACTGGGAAATATTTTACTTTTCAAAATGTCGTTCTACAAGAAAAGACAAATATATTGGGTCTACAGGTAGTTTTATTTCTCCATTCATTTCTGATGGTTATAGGAAGAAGACTGATGAGGCAAAAGGCTAATTCCTTCCTTAATATATATGTTCCTTTAAAATCAACTTGTTATATGTAAGGTTAGAGAAAAGGATTAGAATTTGGGTCTGAAGGTTATATTAAAAAGTTAAAATGCAGATTTTTCTTTTTTAAAAATGTGCTTTCCTGCAAATATTCTATTCTCATTGTGTGTTTTACAATGTCATTGATGTTATCAAAAATTGACTGTCATAGATACAAGATAGGGAATCTTCTTAAATATATCTCAGGAGATAAATACCAAGTGGGCCACGTCATAAATTAAGTACTATCAGTAGATAGTAATACAATTTCTGGTTTGAGTTCAACATTGTACAAATATTTTGCCATTGGCTTTTTTTTTTGTAAAATAAAATAGTCACGTATTTGACATTAATTTTTTTTTTAAGAATCAGGCTCAGTGATTTAGAAAAATGATAAACTCATCAGTTAAATTGCTACTTCCTTTGTGTTGCATGCTGTTTATACTTCCACAGCTCAGCCCTATGGATTTCACAGTTTTGCTGAAGGCAACCTTGACGAGTGTAGCACATTGATGCTCTGCAATGGTTTATACTATGGATTTGCTCATAATGAATCCCCCTTGTCAATGCACAGCAGTGTCTTTAGACCTTTTTGGACTTGTGAAAGAACCCAGATCAACAAAGCGGATTTCCTGCATGTAGAGAAAAATGATATCTGGGGTAGGATATTTTAACAAAAATCCTTTAGTGTGACAATTTTACCTAATTTGACTTAGTTTGTCTATTTTTTTAAATTTTTTTTATTGTTATTTATGTCTTTTACATTTTGTATTCCCCTTGGGCAGCCCACCACCAATTTACCCGTGATCCATCTCCATGGTCCCCTGTATTCTCCTCTCTTCCATTTTGTGCCCTTATCCTCCCCTCCCCCTACCCCCACCCCCACTGCTGAGTGTCTCTCTCCCATCCGGCCTCCCTATAGTCCTGTTATAAGTGAAACCATTCGATATTTTTCTTTTTCTTTCTGGCTTATTTCACTGAGTATGATTCCCTCTAATTCCATCCATGTCGCTGCAAATTGCATGTGTTTATCTTCTTTCCATGCTGAATAGTATTCCATTGT
>PVIJ01015172.1:0-37552 GCA_004024925.1 Scalopus aquaticus
AAAGATTTATTTATTTATACATACAGCTGGGGTACAGGCCAGAGGTGTGGAGTGGTGAGAGGCTTCACCAGAGACAGAGTGGGGAGCAGAACAGGCAGATCAGAAATACACTGCTGAGGGGAGCAGCGGGCAAGGCAGGAGAGGTCTGCCACACCATGTGGGATTCTCCCTGGCTGGGCGTCGAACTCGCATCGCTGCTGCTGACAGCTCCACAGCGCAGTGCTTAACCGCTGCGCCACCATGGAGGCCCCTGGAGATCTTTAATGGCATTTATAACAGTGTCAAGTTCCATTCTCTATTATGTATACTGATTTGGACAACTTTGCTTTTGTTTGTTTTGTTTGCTTGTTTTTTAAGCTACAATCAGATCTTTAAGTGGTTTTTTTATCTTCAAAATCTAGACCAAAACCCCTTTGGAAAACATAGCTTCTGTTCAAATGGATTATGCCTTCAGTTGGTGCTTCCTGGTGTGACCGAATGTAACTTTAGGCTTCATTTGCTTATTGATTGTACAATTACTATAACTAGATCAACCATTATAAACATTATTGATAAAAAACAATAATCTGTGAGGTGGGAAATTATTTTTGCATTGATCTGTAGGTTTAGTAATGTTCATGTTTACTCCTTCCTTAAGAATTTATTTCTAGCTGCTAGTCATCAACATTATTCAAATTCAAAAGGTACGTAGACATGATGACAAACTGCTGGAGAAAAAAATGAAATTTAAAGGCTTAACTTATTCCCAGAATACCTAGCATTCTAAACAAATAGTTATATGCTATAGATAATTTAGGAATGGTTGGTTGATTCAGTTCCATGTCATAAACATTTAAGGCAGACTTCAACTGATCTCTCTACCAAATAAAAGAAAAAATGCAAAATGAAGATCCTTGCCAAAAAAGGGGTGGAGTATATAAAATATAAAAGGGAATATCAGAATAGAGTTTTTAAATTTTATTAGTATAGATCAAATAAGTTGAATGATAATATTGATTAGAATAGGTTAATTATATCACCAATTTATGTTTGTTATATAAATATGATTTAGTAATTATAAATTCAACTTATCTGTCCTCAATAAAGACTTTCCAGCCACTTATATTTTTTTTAACATCTACAAACATCTAGCTCAAGGAATTTAATTCACAGAGCCATGTTTCTAATAAAAAATATTTAAAATATATTATACATTAAAATACATTACACACTGTACATGTATAATTATAGCAGTAATATAATTATTTATGATTGTTATCATGGGATTAGAAAGATTTGGAAATAAAGACATGGAGTGATTATTAAAGTCCTTAGTTTGGGATATAAATGCTTTCCAAAATTAAGAAAGGTGTTGAGTTATTTCGGAGCATTTTTTCATGTTAGACCATCTCTCTTATATCTCTGAGATCCTCCATGATGACTTTCTTGGTGTGATGTATCATCTTAGTACTAGCCCAGTCTTCCTATTTATTTTCATTCTCTGTTTTCACTTTCACAAGTGATAGATGCCATGTATCATTAGAACCAGAGCCTAAGATTCAACTATCAAAGACTGAGATTGACCTAATCATTTCCACTTTTCTTCTTCCAGAATCAATTTTTTAAAAAGCACTGGACCCATGTCAAATCTGTTATGTTCAAATCTCCTCAGGTCTCCCTTTGGGATTCTGTGTTCTCTCATAGTTGATACAACCAGATTTTAATATTGTTTAAAATATAAAAGTGTAAAGGACACCCTGGTTCTTGATACAAGTCCCACTGTTGCAATATTTCTATCCTCATTGTTCTATCTGATGGAAAACACATCCTTGGGAGATAAGGAATTATTACAAGAATTTTCCTGTCAAAATGTGATGGCAGCATTCTCTCTAGAATGAAAACAAATATCATATGTAGTCAAATAAGCTATTTCTACATTAGGAATATGAGAGTTGCCAACAACATGGCACTCATAAAAAGTAAATGGCATTTGTATTGCCAAGCATAGAAAGCCGCTGTCACCCTTCAACAACACACACCCTCAGAGCAACTGCCACTGTACTACCAACTTAATTCTCTCTCTTCTATTCTTGATTCTTACCAACATCTATTTCATCCAGTATCCCATATTAATCCATCACTAAGCATAACCTGACTCTCCATTTCCCAAGACTCTGAAATGGAGTATACTTCAGAACTGGGATGAGTCACCAGAATAACAGTTTGTTGCAAAACGTTGGGCACTTTGTAAAGTTCATTTGGGAAACATCAAAGTACCACAGAACATGAATCAAAATGATGATATCAAAATAATATATGCCTACTCTTGTTCCTTTCTGGGCCACTGATTTCAAATTTACTTAATACAAAATGAATGAACTTCTGATGCATGCTAAATGAATGAGTCTTGAAAACCTCATGCTACAGAGATAAGTCAGATACAAAAGAACTAATAGCATATAATAACACTTACATGGACTATTTATAATAAGCAAATACATGGACAGGAAGGATAAGAGGTTACCAGAATCTGGAGGAAGGAAGAAATGGTGAATTATTGCTTACTGGATGCTATTTGAGGATGACAGGTTTTGAAAGTAGATAGTGGTGATGGCTACACAATATTAATGTTGTGAATGTAATTAATGCACTAAGTTGTATACTTAAACTGGGTTTTATTAGCAAATATTAAGATATATATTTTTACCTAAAAATTTTAAAAGAAGAGAGGCTTCCCTGATGGTGCAACAGGTTAAGCACAGCACTGTGGAGCTGTTTTCAGCCATGGCGCGAGTTCGATGCCCGGCCGGGGAGATTCCCACATGATGCAGCAGACCTCTCCTGCCTCGCCAGCTGCTCCCCTCAGCAGTGCATTTCTGTCGATCTGCCTGTTCTGCTCCCCATTGTGTCTCTGGTGTACCCTCTCACCACCCCACACCTCTGGTCTGCACCCCAGCTTGTATACATAAATAATCTTTAAAAAAAAATTTAAAGAAGAATAAGAGTTCGGAAGAATTCAAGATTCACAATAATTCTCTTTGTTTTTTTAATTAATAGGATAAAAGATAAAGATATTTTAATTTAGGATGTCTGAATTTTTAAAGATGAAAGCAAAACTTTATGTAGTATATGCACATTGATTAACAATAAGCACCTAACTTGTGTAATGTTATACTAGAATGTGACTTCAATAGAAAGGAAGGAAGGGAGAGGTGGAGAAGGGGGAAAGGGAAGGAAAACAAAACCTTTTTGTTTTGTTTCCTGATGAAAATCAAAACGTATTTTTATCTAATACTGCTCTACTAGAGATTATTCTTGGTAATTATAAAGATAATTGTATAAAGATAAATATCCTGATGATTGTATTTTAAAGATATTTAAACGTTAAGAAGGTCTTTTATACTTGGCAAGTGGCTACTATCTCTGTTATCTTCATTCTTTCGTATAGACCACACATTCATCTGGTGCCATTTTTCTCCCTTAGGCCTTATCCTCTTTGGAATTCCAAGTGCATGTATACTAATTAGGAAACTTAACCTTGCTTACTCACTAATGCTCTGTTCATGGTTCTATCTAAAGAATAAAGCTTCAAATTTACTAGTTTCTTCTGCAAGCTATAATCTTTTCACAATCCTGTTTATGTTTTTCATTTCACATACTTTGTTTTCATCTCAAGAAATTCTGTTTATACTTAATATAGTTAGTATTTTTTCTAGCTTCTTAAATGTATGGAAAGCAGCTAGGATGACTGTTTTAATATCCTTGCCTACTAATTCTATTTCCTGTGTCATCTATTATTTTGACTCTTCTCATTATGGGTTATATTTTACTATTCTTTGTATACCTTGTAATTTTTATTTGAATGTCTAACATTGTGAACTTTGACTTCTTGTGTGCTGGATATGTCATATTTTTATAAATATTTTTGAACTCTGTACTTGGATGAAGTTTTATTAGTTAGACACACTTTGGTATTTTGTTACCTTTCTGTTAATTTTGTTAAGCAGAAACAGAGAAATTTTATTCTATGGCTAATTTTTTTCCACTCCTGAGAGAAATATCCTTATGACTCTTCAACTAGATGCTCCATTGAGATTTTCACAACTCAACAACAGGAAATATCCCCAGCTTTATATGTCTTTGAAGTAGCCCCCGCAGGTGGTTATTTATTCAAACTTGGGTACTTTTCTTGAGTGCATGCACAATGATCAGTAGTTAAGTTGAAGCTTCGAGGACCAGCTGAAGATCTTTCACCCCTCCTTCTGTATAGCTCTCTAGTACTGGTGCTCAGCCATAAGTATAATAGCTTCCTTACCTCCCCAGATCTCCTGCTTGATCCTAAGTTCAAGGAGAACACTGTGTTCTCCCAGACCTCCCAGTCCCTAAACTTTAGTGTGGAAACTCTTCAGTCAGGATGCTGCAGCACATGTGGGAAGATAAAGCTGAACTCTTGCTCCCCACCTTTGTAGCATCACTGTCATCCACTTATCAGTAGCTAATTAAATGAAAACTATCATTCATATAGTTTGTTTGTTTTAAGCTGTATCAGGTGGAGGAATGAATCTAGTCTCTTTTAATCCATTGTGACTGGAAATGGAAGGGCTATTTTAGCAAATTATATTTTAAAAATAAAAAATGAGCAAGGACATACAAGTAATAATCTGTTTGCCTGGATTAGGTTAAAACATTTTTACCTGCCATATTCCAGTAATAACGTTGGATGATTAAACACATTTATATTTCCATTTAATGAAAAACCAATTCACTGGGTTTCTAAAAAATAATTATTTCATCTCAGTGGGACATTTATTTGTTCTATTCTGTTTTTCTGATAACACTACCTGTTCAATACCTTACTCTTTTCTATTTTTGTTAACCAATGTACCCTGCAAGCTTAAATCACATTGTCCCTTGTTCAACAGGTATTTCCAAGGCTGTCAGTGCTTAGTGTTATTTGCCTAGGGTATCTAGAGTTTTATAACAAATTAAAGATAGCCTTCCTAATAGTCTCCTATCACATTTTTCCTAGTTATCTTTCCTTCCCTGCTTTCTGGCTATTTCCCCATATAAAAAAACTGAGAAAAATTAATTGACTGCACAAATGAAATCTTTCTCTTTTTTTATAAAAGGAAACTTAATTTCAGTTGCTTCCTGCTCAGTTATCTCTCCCAAGTGAGCTAACCAGATGACCCCAAATAACAATTATTGTAGACAAAGTTTATATTCAATACTAGAATTTTGTTTTGTAATTATGTGAGTGTGTACATTATTCAAGTTTGTAACCATCTCATTGGTGGTTTTAGTCTCATTTCACACAGTTAATCAGTCTATGAGGGAAGTACACAATAAAGAGATCATTGTGACATCCAGATAAATGAGGGCTCTCCAAAACATCGCAGACAAGCAATTTATCTTAGAAACACCCAGGCACTCCTTTCAATGTCAATAATTTATTCCAGTTCTATACTTTCCCAGATTAATCTTTTTTTTGGTTTGTTTTCTCTTAAGGGTTGTTGAAAAATGCCAAACTGAGGGAAGATATTTAATCAGGGGTAACTTAGATTAGCCTCAATTCACATGAAAGAGTGGTATTTTTTCATATATGTGGTCAGTTCTGGATGAAGTTTCTTTAAACTCATCTGAAGTTTGCATTTATTAATTATAACCCTTAAAAAAGTAAAAAGTTCTTGAGGCAACATCTTTCCCATATCACTATTACGTAAAACTACTCTATGCACAACTACCTACCTTTATTTTCTAGTATCTTCTCCTTATTCAGAAGTCAGAGAGACACAAATGGCATGTACACTTTTCTTTCGGGTACAGGCTGAAAGAGAGCTCTAGTAGAACCTTACCTGAAAAGATATGAGAAAATATATTTTGATATTTTTTTTAAAACTGATTCACATAGGAGGATAAAGTCTCTTCCATAGATGGTATTCAATAATGTGTCCAGAAAAATATCTGTATGTGTATATTTATACTTTACAAAATAATTATCATTTTCCTGAGATCTTGTAGGAGCTTACATGCTTACATGACACCAAGGAAGCCTTTCCGACACATGATTAAATACCTAAGTTAAACAGTCTACAGAGTTAGGATCAGAGTAAAGTGTCTGGTGCACACTTCAAGTGTCAAGTAAACTAGATGCTAAAGAAACAAGATAAACATCTCTAAAACTAGTACAAAACTAGTACATTTGGATAAAAGAAGAGAGAGTGGCAATTTGGACAAACTAAGTGGTCTTTATACAAGTGTAAAATAATGGCATTCAATGTGAGAAATGAAGAAAAAAGAAAACTATTGTACTGGATACTATGAATATACAGGTACCAGTTGCCTTCTAGTCTCTGAGCTACAGGTCTCATTGGTCTCCTTTAATAGCCTGAATGGAAATGGTTGAAAATCAACATGTTAATGGTTCCTGGAAGACCATGACTCAGCTGCCTGGGGCTCCCTCCTCTATTACAGTGATGATTCAGAGAAGTTGGACTCAGAATTTCATCTAAACATTTGGGTGTAGTCACCAAGAGCTGCAGCTCCTATCTTGAACTAGGCTCAGACATCTCTTGAGATATTTTTCGTGAGAGTACAGTCAGAAACTCCAGGGACCTATTTTACCAGCACAATTACTCTCACTAAAGATTAAGGAAATTGAACATTATTGCTTTGTCATATTTATTTCAATTAGGGATAAAATAATTTAATTAAAATTAGAACCTTAACAATTTTCTAGTCAGAATAAAAGTTACCTGCTTCATCAGAATCTGAAACCAAAATATTCTAAATATCTAGTCTCAGGTATATTGAATACAAATTTTGCTTATCTTTTCCTACATGAAATAACATAGTAACGTTTTGTGGGAAGTACCCATTCATACACCAACATTATGTTCTGCTTTTCTCATATAAGCTAAGATAATCAGAAGCAGAAAATTGAGACACATTTAATGTATTTGTCTTAAACAGAGACAAAATCTGGGAGGTCAAAAAACTTTGAAGGGAAGTGAGGAAACTGACCTGACTTTACCTACTGATGCTTGAAATAATAAAAGGCAACATAATTTTAATTGTATTAGTTATGAATCACAGCTCTAGTTTGAATTCTGTCAGGAAGGTCACAACTGTCATTTCAGGTTTTACCAAAGTACATTCACCTCCTGCAGACAGATGTCACACTCCATATGAATTAGAAGATTAGGGGCCTCTCTGGTGACCTAGGGGTTAAGTCTCAGCACTATCACGCTGTCACTGCTGTGGTCTGAGTTCCATCTCTGGCCAGGGAGCTAACCCACATGGCACAGCAGACCTCTCCTATCTCACCTGATGCTCCCCTTAGCAGTCATTTCAGTAAATTTACCTATTCTGCTCCCCACTCTGTCTCTGGTGAATCATCTCACTCCCCACACATCTGGCCTACACCCAGTTTTTCTTCATAAAAATTAATTTTAAAAAGAGACTTAGTAGATTAATTAGAATTTATGTATCAGTTGTATAATAAATATAGGTAAGTGAGAGGCAGATAAATGATATCTAGATACATAAATAAGCATATAATAAATGGTTTTGAAGTACCATTTTCCTATCTTTCTCAATAATGGTACCAAGGAAAGCAGACACAAAGACCAGAAAAAAGGGAAGCAGTTATATAGGTCTTTCTATATCACTGTCTCTCTTTAATTGAAGTAGCGCTGGTTTCTAACATTATATCAGTTTCACATGTACAAGTTACAATTTGTTATCTGTATACATTAGCAGACTCACCACTAAAAGGCTAATTTCTATCCATCACCATTTAATTGCCTTCTTTACCCATTTCTCCTCCTCCCAACCTCCTCCCTCTGGTATCCAATCTGTTTTCTGAATCTATTAGTTTTGTTTTTCCTTTAGTTTGCTTTTATACTCCATGTATGAGCGAAATTATATGTTATCTGTCTTTCTCTGACTTACTTCACATAGCATAATACCCACAAGATTTTTCTTTTTCTTAATGGCTGAGTCAAACTGTATGTACATATAGATCGAGATTTATCTATGATATAGATATAGATATCTAATATAATGTATGTTCCTTATTCATCTGTCAGTGGAGACAGATTTTTCATATCTTGGCTATCATAAATAATGCTGCAAAGAACACAGTGGCACATATACCTCTTCAAATCAGTATTTTTATATTTTTTCAGATACTCAGAAGTGGAATAGCTAGATGAAATGGTAGTCAGTATTAATTTTTTGAGGAATCAATACTATTTTCCATTGTGTCTGAACATTACTATATATTCCACAAATATTGTTCCCTTTTCTCCACATCTGACCTACATTTATGCTTTTATAATTATAATTTATATTTTCATTTAATTAAATGTTTATTATTTAATTGGAAATTAATATAATTTAATTAAATTTTAATCAAATAATTATAATTCTTTTTTTTAGCATTTGTATTTTTTTGTCATTTTAATAATGGCCATTCTAACAGGTGTAAGATGTATAGTGATACCTCATTGTGCTTTCAATTGCATTTCCCTAATCATTAGTGACAATGAACATCTTTTAACAGCCATATTTATGTCTTCTTTAGAGATATATTTATTCAGATACTCTGCTTATTTTTTAATCAGATGGTTTGCCTTTTG
This sequence comes from Scalopus aquaticus, assembly GCA_004024925.1. Classification (NCBI taxonomy): domain Eukaryota; kingdom Metazoa; phylum Chordata; class Mammalia; order Eulipotyphla; family Talpidae; genus Scalopus; species Scalopus aquaticus. The sequence continues at coordinate 8,622 of PVIJ01015172.1, forward strand.
TTATTGAATTCTATATGTTCTTTCTATATTTTGGATATCTACCCCCTCATTGAAGTGTGCTCTATTCATCTTTATTTCTTCCATTACCATATATTTGGAACTACTGGTATTAGTAGCTGAGCAGAATTATACTCTCAAGAACCTCCATTTTGGCTTAGATGCATAATGCCAACTTTTCTTGAATTTTCCCCCTAAAAAAAAAAAAGAAAAACAGCATATTATGAAGAGCTTTGCTTTTAAACAAACTGGGTTAAATTGGGAATTAATGACTGTTATGAGAAAAGATGAACTCATTCAAGAAATGAATGGCTCCTTCTTTCAAAACTAAGTCTTAAAAATTTAACTATAAAATTCAAGCAAACTTACTCAATGAGTTTTAGCAATTATGGCAACTATTATAAGAAAAATAGTTGGCATTACTTGCTTTATTGAGTACTTATTTATTTCCTTGTTTATTGTATTTTATTAGTAAAAGAGCTGTAGTATATTATATTTTCAAAATTCATTTGCAGATACTGAGAAATGTGTTTATATGTTTATATTTTTCCTTTCTTAATTTTTCTAGTTTTTTATGCTCCTCTCCTTTAATGTTTATCAATTCTTCATATCTCACTTCCTCACCCCCTCTTGCTAGCAATAAGAGATAATAGTCACTATTTTATTACTTAAAAGGAGATTATTTTTCTCTTCAAAATAAACAAAGAATTAATCTTTTTTAATTGATGAGTTTCTTGACTTAAATTTTATTTATTGAACTTTAGCAGAAAACACAGAATAAAATTCCAGAGATATGTTTTGATGAAAACCTGATTATCTATATATTACAATTTAAAGGGAAAAAAGGAGGAACATATTTTTGAGAATACTGGATCATTTTGAGGCTTGAAATGGCTCTTTTTTTTTTGTTACTGTTCACAATTCCTTTTTTGAGTGAAGCTCTGCCAATTTGCAATATAAGACTTTGCAGGTAGGAGCGGTGTATACTGAAGCTTCTAGGCTTCAGTTTTCTTATTAAAAAATCTCATAATCCAGATACTTTCAACTCTATGGTCCTTTTTTTTATCTCTAGCCTTATATTGTTATATGACTTTGTCCTCCATTTCAGGTTTTTTTTAAATACATTTATTTTACACATGTTGCATGCTATTTGGCTGTGATATGAAAATCTTCATTCTTTTCCCCTGATATTTCCCTTCCCTTTCTATGAGGATTTTTTTTTTTCATATTATGAATGACAAGAAGTTAGGCCTACACTAACTTCATATCCTTCAAATTGACATATAATTTCTAAAAGAATCAACTACCAGGGCCTCACTGGTGGCACAGCAGTTGAGCACTGTGCTGTGGAGCTGTCCGCAGCACGCGATGCGAGTTCGACGCCCAGCCAGGGAAAATCCCACATGGTGCAGCAGACCTCTCCTGCCTCGCCTGCTGCTCCCCTCAGCAGTGTATTTCTGATCTGCCTGTTCTGCTCCCCACTCTGTTTCTGGTGAGCCCTCTTGCCACCCCACGCCTCTGGCCTGTGCCCCAGCTTGTATGTATAAATAAATAAATCTTAAAAAAATAAAAATAAATAAATAAATAGTAGGATGTTTTAGTGATTCATTTAATTTATATTCTTGAATTATTTTGAAATACTTGCTATGGTAAGCTGATTATTAAAAAATTCAATTATCTACTGGTGTCAAGTTTGTACCCTTAAACAAAATTGCCCTAAATTTCCCAGTAACCCACATAGAATACTTAGTACAGATTTATACAGATAGATGACTAAGATAAAACTGAACTACTGGCATGAAACAGAAACAAAACAGATAATTTCTAGATGATTTATTTGTAAAAATTTTGTATTTTCCCTAGATAAGTTGGGAAAAATTTAAATTTCTGCTTGACCTGGAAGTCAGGGTAGTAAGCAAACAGGTAGTAAACAAATAAATATAAAATGAGGTACAAGGGATCGGTGTAGTGATTTAAAACAAAAACCACGAGAGTGAATAGAATATAATGATGGATATTTTCATTTGGGTGCTCAAGGAAGGACAGATATTTTGCATAGGAGACAGCAGATATTTTATATAAGAGTAATATTTATAACATTTATAATATTGACACAGAGAATGATTTTAGTAAATAGAGAAGTAAAAAGGACCCTGCAAGTTGGGATTTTTCATAAAATTTCCTCTCTGTTTCAGCTGGGAATGTCTATATTTCTTCCACAATAGTGATAACAACTGTTCATTTTCCAAAAATCTCACAGTAAATGTCACCATATAGCTTTTTGACCCTTAATACATGTTTTTACAAACTTCATTATGTGAAATGATAAAAATATCTGTAATTTTTAAAATAAAACCTCTAAGTAATTTCATTGGCAGTATTCACAACTAATTAGCTGACAGAAAATGATTACTCAATTTCAAGTTGCAAAAATTGGCATCAAGGAGAGTCCATTTTGCTCTCTCGCACATGATTTGTGATTACAGTTGAATAATGAATGTAGAGAAGAGATTACCTGGTGAAGGTCTGCTTTAGGAGTCTTTCCTTCTCGTGGTGAACTTAAAAAGAACTTTCTTCTTAGAAGAGACTTAAAAACAGTGGTTGCTTTTCCAGACTATAATGTCCCCTTGAAGGAAATAAGAACAGAAACACATAATTTCAGAGAACTGGACAGTAAATGTCCTTATTTGGTGAGGTCTACATTTCCTATAGGAATGTAGAAGGCCATGACCAGTTTGCCTCAAGTTTAATATCACAGCAAGAAATAGAACATGGAAGTCTGTAGCTGTATAGAAAGGAATTGTCTCATACATTAAAATATGAACTCTAGTGCTGTTGTATCTCCATTCACATTCACAGGCTGATAATGAGGAAGAAGTAACCTTAGCTGCTGAGATGAATTTACTAACTCAATAAAGTACTTTTCCAATAAATGAGGAGAATTCCTACTATGGACTGTATCATACCCCTAAGATCCATATGTTAAAGCTATAAACCCAAGGTGATTGTATTTGCACATAGGGCTTTTAGGAGATAATTTAGTTAAATAATATCATAAGAGTAGTATCCCCTAATTTAAAAGGACTGCTGGCCTTATAGAAATAGAGCAAGAGGGGGCCCTTTCTCTGTGTGAGTACCTAATAAGGGAAGGTCATGAGAGGACACAGAGAAAAGGTGGCCATCTGCAAGCCAAGAAGATAGTTTTCACCTGGAAACAAATTGGCTACTACCTTGGCTTTAACTTCCCAAGCTCTAGAACTGTGAAAATAGATTTCTATTGTTTTAATCACCAGTCTATAGTATTTAGTTGTGGTAATTCTAGTAGGCTAAGAAAACTCCTATGAGTTTAATCCACAAAATCACTTACATCCTTACCCAGTGAAATTCCACTTCAAATCTTGTTGGCTGGTTTGAAATGACAGTAAAGGAAAGTCACCTTGAACTTGGTCTGACTCAACATTCTTGCAAAAATTAATTAGAATTTGCCTAGGTTAATCATTAAGGCACTTTTATTCATTTTTTTATCAACGGGCCTATCAAAACAAAAGTCATTTATAACACTGTTCTCCAAAGCTTACCTTACCAACTTGGTTTGGAATGTTATTTCATTTTAATACTGGTGATCACATTAGTCAAGTCTTGAGTGACTTTTTCAAATTTTTAATTACTATTTTTAAAAAAATATTTATTTGTTTATGCATACAAGAGCGGGGAGCAGGCCAGAGGTGTGGATGGTGAGAGGATTCACCAGAGACAGAGTGGGGAGCAGAACAGGTAGACTGACTGAAGTACACTGCTGAGGGGAGCAGCAGGTGTGACAGGAGAGGTCTGCTGTGCCATGTGGGTCAGCTCCCTGGCAGAGGATTGAACTGGTGCTACAGTGGCTATCTATAGCTTTATAGTGCTGAGATTTAACTCCTTGCACCAAAGGGAGGCCCCTTAGTTACTATTTTTATTACAACAAACCACACTAATTAACCCATAGATTAATGTATATATATAACTTTTTAAAAAAATTTACATTTTGTTACCAACACTATTTTTAAAAATATGACAGAATAAAGCAATGATTAAAAGCATTTGTTTCAGAGTCCAATTCTTCTATACTGCCATTTATATACTGTTTTCTTAGAAAAACTATTTCACCATTTTGAATGACTTTTTGCTTCTATCAAATATAGATAGTGACAGTTTTTTAGAGTGAGTGGGAAATGTAAGTGAAAAAAAATAATAATGGTTCATTAATGGAAACTTCTATTTGCATTATGATTTATAATTATCAAAATGACAGACTGCAATTTAACTACCCTATAGTGAGAGAATAGCTTAAAAGTACACATTTTGACAGAAAATCTAAGCAAAAACTAAATCTACAATATGAAAATTAATCCCAAATAATTCAAAAAAGCTTATTATAATTACATGCTTGAAATGGGACTCAAATAAAAGAGGAATTTGCTCTTTTCAACTCTGATTCTTTAGTTTTTTTCTTTATGTGTATATTTGTGGTTTCTATTTCCTTTGAAGTTTGGGAAAAAGAGAAAATATGATGCTTGACAGATTTTCATCTACCTTTTTTAAAACATTTCCTTGTGTAAGTCTGTTCTAATATATTAATTCTGCTTTTGACTGTTAAGTGAACTGTATCCTAGTTCAGGTATACAGGTCAAATCCCCAGGTTTTTCAAGCCTTATGACCTATCCCTTTCTGGTGGTTAGCTAAGGCTTCAACTGAAAATCAGTATTTTGTATTTAGGGCCAAAATCCAATTACTAACTACATATGGTGGGGGTGGGGAGGAGAGAAGATAGAGGAAATATTTGCATAATGACCTTTATAATAACTCATAAAGTAGAATGTTTAAGCCAGAAATAGAAAATAGACAAACCATAGAATCAAAAATTCTAATGAGGATCACAGCAAAAACTGTTAATGAATTGTATTCACAGAATTAGTGCACCAAAGAAATCAATTTTTGTCCTCTAATTTCTTTGGTGATATTGCCTAATTATCAAGTCACAATAAAAGTAACATTTAAAAAATAACTAAATGTAGAGAGTAAATGATACATCCAATTATATTTTTCTGAGTTAGAGTTGTTCTCCATTCCATAAATCTTTTTTGTTTTGATAATACTTTGAGATAGTTCAAGATCTAGTCCTGCCTCTCTCATTTATTAGCCAAAAGACTTATGATGTTGGAAAACATGTTTAAGATAAATTTAGTATATGTGTCCCATTGACTGCAGAGCAGTATTGTTAAGATATAATAAACTCAAAGAAATCACTTCAAAAAATAATAAATCATTATTTTTACAATGTTCTTAAAGTAAATATGGTATATATGCCATACAATCAGAACCTCATGGTGACTGATTTTTATTTTAACCTATATCAGATAAATTGTTCTGATGCCAAAATAATGCTTATTGTGATGACTCAGTGTGCCAGAAATGTGGGACCCTGGGGGAAGTTGATAAAAAGATAAAGGAGGTTCTGCATTGACTTACTTGGAATTTGATATGTGTCAAACGTGCAGTTACACAGCCTGAGCCCTCTCTTGGGAAGCTGCCCAACCATTTGCATTCCTACAATCTATTTATTCAGAAAATACTCTTTTCCTGAGAAAAGTCTGACTCTCAAACCTCCACTGAGATTATGCAAGTTCAGTAACTCTCCATGTGGGAACAATAGTAGGAAGTCTAGTTAGAAATATTTTTGACAAAAATCCATTTCCAGACCTAGTCATTGTGAGTATCTGGGAATTTTCCACTGAAAATACCACTTATAAAAAGTGAACTTCAAAATATGAAAAGAAAATAGAAAATTATTAGAATCCCTCTAGGTTTTAGGTCTCCCCACCTGCTATTGTTTTATTCTGCTTCCTTTCTTATTTATTATCTTTTGTATTAGTGTGCTTAAATTCATCCAAAATGAGAAACAGCCAAGAAAACACAAATATTACAAGATAAAAACAGGCTCAAGGTTTTATTGGGGCAGAAGAGTAGTCTCCTGGGGACCAGCCAAATTGAGTGGATGAAAGTAATAAACACCAAGAGGATAACAATATTAGCCACTGCTGAGCAGAAAATTGGAAAATTGAGATTATTCTTCAAATTATTTTTTTTCTTTTCTGGTTGTCAGATTTGGCCTCCTCTGTCTGTCATCGACACAACATAAATAAGGAAGCAGTGAAAATGAAATTTCTTTCTTTGAGACATGGCAGAGTACTCATTGAGCTTACATATTAACAGTAAAACTATAAGAGAAGAAAAAATATTCAAACTATGTTATAACAAAGATATGAACTTGGAAGTTTAGATTATCTAAGCATAATGATCATATTAGATATAAAATATGATATTTCCACATTAAAAATGATAAAATAATGGGAGTGTGTCCCAGAACTACCTAATTTAGAATATATCTATATATCTAGAGTAGATAAACTATCTACAGTTTGTTCATGCCTTCCCCAGATGATGGACTAAAAATTGAAGGCTAAAATCCCAGCTTATCGCTGGTCTCTTTCATTAACAATGAACTTTTGTTTTTTGAATCCTGCCATAATTTCTCATTTATATCAAGATCCATTGCTGTTCCCTTTGAGTTGTTCTCTCCAGTCACCAAAGTCAAACTGTCAAAGTATTTCTCAAGCTCTAGTGATCTTGGATGCTTAGGACATTCATTTTTATACTGAGATCTGTACTGCTTCACCTTACACTTCTAACCCAGCAATTCTGGGCCCCCATATACAAGCAAATGTTCTATCTATTTGACTCTAAATCTTTTCAAATTGAGTCTGTTTTTTCAATAATTTGTTAGACCCTCAAGAGTTTGAGATTATTTTCTCAACAAAGAATAAATTCCACGAATATTGAGCTTACATTTTTAGTGTACCCAAAGTGTTATCAAGAATTACTTATAAAAATTATGATAGCTAACAGTTAGTTATTGAATTGTCTAATTCCTTTACATTTAATCCTCACAAATAAGTTCTAATAAAAAACATTTCTAGATGAGCAAACAGAGGTAGAGAGGATATTTTGTCAAATCAATACTATTAGTAAATTACAAAATTGGTATTTAAAGCTTTACTATTTGTACTAACTTGCTAGGGCTTCCATAGCAAACTATCACACACCCTGTGGCTTAAACAACAGAAATTTATTTTGTGATGTTTCTGGAGCCTAAAAATCCAAGCTCAAAGTGTCAAGCAGAGTTGACTTCTGCTCAGTTTCTTTCCTGAGTTTACAGGAGAGGTCTTTCCTCTGTTTTTTTCCAGTTTCAGAGGTCTTTCCTCTGTGTTTATCTGTGTCCTCATCTCCTTTGTTTATAAGGACACCAGTCTTATTGGATTAGGGTCACTCCAGTTACCTTACTGATCCTTAATTACCTTTTCAAAGGCTTTATCTCCTAATAGAATCACATGGTATTAAATTAAATGGTATTAAATTATTGGGCAAAGGGGGACAAAATAATCACTAAAATGTGTAGTTTCCTTGCAGAGTAATAAAAGTGTTTTAAAACTGATTAAGCTGATGCTGTACAACTCTGCGAGTAGTCCAACAGTTATTATTTTTAAAAAATCAAATTTATCAAAATTAAAAAGTTATGAATATCAAAAGCACTTAAGCTATAGGTAAAATATTCACTACGTGTAAGTACATGCATATTTGACAAAGACTGTATACTGTTAGTATATAAAAAATTAAGAGCTCCTTCAACTTAATAATGAAAAGACAAAAAGCCTAAACGAAGAAAAAGTTATTGGGCTAGACAGTGACAGAGGAACTGGCAGGGGATTCTTTTTAAATATGATGCTGACTATGGGTGCTTTGGTGGTAGGAAAACTATGGTGACCACATCTGAGGGGAGAAATACTATATGTATGTGATAAAACAGACAAGGATGTAAAATTATATATCATTAAGAAAAAACTATAATACGTAAATATGATGCTCAAAGAAGACCTTTTAGAAGAGAGGATATCTGACAAGGATCATGAATAAAGAAGGGAGTCTGTCATTCCAGTCTCCTAGAGGAATGTTCCCAGGCTGGGAAATAGCAGTTTCAAAGTACAAAACCTAGAATAAGTTTGCTTTGTTCAAGATTCAGCAGATTCAGTAGAGTCAAGGTATTGGAAAACAGTATCCATAAAGTGAGTAATTGGGAGAAAGACTAGTAGAAAAGGGAAAGCTGATATTTATTGGGACCCTTTCCCTTGGTGAAGATCCTGCCTCATAATGTTGATAATGACATAGCAAAACATCTTCCATATCCTGCCTCATGTCTTTAATTGTCCTTATATAGGTGTGCTTTGATAAATTATACTCCAGATTCTGTACTTAATATGCACAATCGCGCAAACCAAACAATATTTATATTAATTCCCCTAGTTGTAAGACTAGTACTGCATTTGATTCAGGATATACTTGAATCCTCTGTCCTTTGTATCCTCCTTCAGACCCTCTATCTACTCAATCACTCAATTTTATCACTCAAAAAGTTTCTCATTCCTACCTGTCTGTGGTTGCAATGACAGTCCCTGTTCATTGTTTCAACCTGCTCCTCTGCAAATGCTAGTTATTAATTCCACTTACAATTGTGTGCTTTCAACATCTGTCCACACAACTGGATTTTATTAAAGCACAAATCACATTATGTTTTTTTATATTTTTCTGATTCAGAAAATACATGATTTTTCCTTATCTGTAATGTTATTTATTTAGGTATATTGCAAAAATGTTTTATGAGAAAACAATCCCTTGTTCTATTAGTTTGAAAAATGCATTTACTTTATTTTCCCATGGGAAATACAATTGCACATTATCATAAGGATTCTAAAAGTACGCTACACTTGAGAAGCTTATATAAATTTAACTCAGAAAAAATATATCAACCTATGAACATATTTTTATGTCACAACTAATAACATCTTGCTGAACTAGTATTCTAAGAACACACTTTGCCCTAAAATAATAAAATAGATGGTTCAAATTAGCATTAAAATGAATAGAAAATGTAAATTATACAAAATAACTATAAATCATTCTACAGAGTATGAAAAATGTGTTACTTCAAATGCATTCATTTTTAGAGATTGAAAGGAACTTAAGGACAATCAAGCCCAAATCATGTATTTTGTAAGACAGGTACAGAAACATAAATTTATTTCCAGGTTATTTAACAGGTTGATGGCAGTGCTAAGCTTAGAATTCCCAGTTTATTACCACAATATATAAATGCTACTTTATTCAAGTTAAACAATTTAACATATGTTTATTGTCCACTATTATGTACCTAATATATATAGAAAGATATGCTGATGATTAACTTGGCAGTTTAAATTGCATTTTTATTTAACTCAATAAATTCCTTAAGGATCGAGGCTTTGTCTACATTTTTAAATCTCCCCTAGTGTTTACCTTATCATTATGCACAAGAAGTCACTAACATAACACATTCATATAATATACTCTTGCTTAAATAACATCTTATGCTGAATTAGAAATATATGGGAATTTAGTAAGACACTGAAGCCAATAAATCAGAAAGAGCTGCTCAACTGCAGTAGAACAACTGTCACCCACAGCAGGATTTTTGAGTGATGCCCTTAGTCAAAGCAAGACAAACTGTGCAAGATAACTCCAGGATTTTAAAATAAAATATTTTACACTATATATAGCAGGGTGTTGAACATACTCAATAGTAGGATATTGAACATGCTAGGAAGGATGAAGGAAGTTACTGGGGTGTAAGAAGACTCTCTCACCCACCTGGATGACTCCATGAATTAAAATCTGAGAAGGAATCAACTATTGAGTTTGCCTGGCTTTTGCTTTTGAGAAAGCCTTTGATCAAGTCTAAACTTTAGCTAAAGTAAATTCTACATGCTGGATAAAGACTTCCAGTTTCCCAAGACATCTAGATTTTATTACATATTAAAATAAAGCAATAGAAAAATAGAAGACTAACACAACGATGATAAAGTTCTGGGAGAAATCATGTGAAGCCATTTTTTATTCAAGTATAGCTTTCTCCAGAATTTTCAGTTTTCTCCAGAATTTTCAGCCTCCTCTAAGAAATCCTACTTTGTTCAAATCAATTAATTTGGAGAAAAATAAGAAAATAAAGTTTGAATAAATAGAAAAATGCTGCTAACGTGGATAGTATTTTGAATCCGAAACCGGATGTCAGTGGAACATAGGCCTAGAGCTTAATGGGAAAATGTGGAGATGTAGTCAATAGTGAAAGAAAAGGCACCATGCCAGGATGCAGTGGAAACACAGAAGCTGGTCACTGGTGGAGGAAAAATATGAAGAATTTACCATTAGCATGAGTGTTCTGTGCAAGAAATGGCATCAATGATCAGTAATTGCTGGGGAGTATGAAAGAATAATAGAAACATGAAAATTGATTTGGGGTGAAGTTTTCACACCTTGAACATATCACCAGATAGCAATGTAAGGTGTCTTTGAAAATTTGCAGAGGGATCTTGTGTTATAATATCCCAGATTTGTTTAGCACAGTTGTTTCCCACCAGAAGCCCACTTAGAAAGGATTAGTTAAAAATAAATAAATAAAAACAACTAGTACTGTGAGGCATCAAGTCTAGTACAAAGCATCCATGACCTACCAAACTGCTTTGCTGTTTATTAAAACGATTTCATGCTTTTCTCAGGCATGTACCAAAAATTTGGGACCAGGAAACCTACAACAGATGTTAAATGACAGCCTGCCTACCAGCTCCTATCTAACTCTGCTCAATTCTCCTGTAATTCTAAAATTGCTATTAAAAGGGGGAGGAAAGCACTATTAAAACTTAATTAAGCTCTCATAAAGTTGCTCTGTCACTGAAATATGATTTTCCTTTAAAATAATTCTTTAAACATTTACTCGGTGTGACCATATTTCCCTGAATACTCATTTATTTTTTTATCTCTATAAGTCAGTGGGTGTTCTGTTGAGCAAAAATCATTTTAACATGACTTTTTTTTTCAATATTTTACTTTTTTGTGCATTCTTTTCAAAAAAAGAGGGAGAAATTGTATTCTCTGAATTCTGCAGCCACTCTATAGGCATTTTATTTAAAAATAACTTAGCTTCATTAAGAACTAATGGGTCAGATATTCTTCTCTGACAGCTTTGAAGATATTAGCCTACTATGACTTTCTATTATTCCTGTATGTTATTGTGAAGCATTCTGCTCAACCTCCTTTTTAAATGCTGCTCACTATATATTACTAATGAAGGAAGATGTGGATGCAAAATAATTATCTGACTTTCACACTAGTAGATATAAAGACATAAATTTCTGAAGAACTCAGTAACCCCTTTGGCTCACATATACAAGCATTTCTTTAATGCCTGAAAAATTTATTTTAATATATTTTCCATTTTTCTTTTTGAAATATAACAATTATATGAATATTTGGTTTTATCTTATTTCATGGAGATCATCTTTATCAATAACCTGTGCAAATACCTTCAAGGCCCACTGTCAAGTTTGTAGCTAGCACCTTCTTACTGTGCCCTGGTGTGGTAGAAGGGGTGAGGGATACTACGGCGTCTTATAAAAACAATAATCCCATTTAGGAGAGCTCTGTCCTCATAATATCTCTGTAAATCCTACCCCCAGAGCTGTCATCTTTGGGGGTTAGTATGCAACATATGAATTTGGTGGGACATAAACATTAAGACCATAGTGTAATCCCAACAGTAAGAGGGGGACGTTGACATCCCCACCAGCACTAGGTATCATCAGTTTTTATGAATTTTAGTTGTGGTATCTCACAATGTGCTCATTTGCATATTCCTGATGACTAAAGATTTTGAGCATATTTTAATATGTTCGTATCTATTTAATCTTTTTGGAACTGTTTAGCTTTTAACCCATTTTAACTGGATATTTAGTTGTAGCTCTTTATACATTTTCAATAAATAGCCTTCAGCTATACAAATTTAAATACTACCGCACATCTTGTTTTTTTAGTACTTACATTGATGAACAATAGTTCTTGATTTTACATTGATGAACAATAGTTCTTGATTTTAATGAAATGTAATGATCAGTATTTCATAAATGCCATTTTTGTATTCTGGTTAATATATATTTGGCAGTCTTATCATGAATATATTCTCCTATGATTCTTCTATAACATTTAATATTCTGTTTTCATATTTAGATCTTTGAAAGCCCTTGATCAATTTTTGCCAGGTAGGGTAACACATGTGTTTAATGAGGCCAGTTTAAGAAAGTAGAATGCAGCAAGGCACATGGATGTGGGGGAAGTGAGTTAATTAACCAATGCACAGCTTCAGTTTGAGTTTCAGTGCTCCATTTTGTAATGTTGCATTTTAAAACTTAAAAAAAGATGTCACAATAACACATTATTACAATAATTACAATAATATAATATCAGGTCAGATTGCTCAGTAAAGTACTTATATGTCCATGTATATATAATTTAATTATAAAATGTATATACAATCTAATTATATAAAATTATATATTTATATATGCATGCATATATATTCATAAATTCAAATAGCACATAATATGATTTAGAAAATATATAAATGATCCAGACTAAAAATCAAACGTGTTAACATTTCTAAAGTGCTGTGAGAAAATTGGTTTCATGTTTCATTAGTGATTTTAATGACGCTTAAAGCGAATAGCATTTATTACTTTATTATTTATTATAAGATTTACCACACTTAATGGTGTATATTGCAGCTGTGGTTCACTATGGACTTATCCAGAAAATTCTCTAAACTGGTTTTGATGGACTGTCTCTGCATTTGTGAATGTTCACTGAGATTTCTTTTCCTTCCTGACTCTGACAGCATTAGTGGTTGAACACGTACATACCTTCCGTTCTTTTTCTGTCCCCTGCTGTGTGAACAGTACCTGTCTCCTTTTACCTTTGAATCCAAAGGAGAAAAAAAAATTTAGATGTCTTTTCCATTATTTTTTCAGTGGATTCTTTTGAAACAGGAATTCTCACTCTCCTGCTGAAATCTGTTTCCCTTCGAATGCAATTGTGTTGACTTATCACTTTAAGTCATATTTTAGTGACAGCCTTTTGGGTTTTAGGGGGTTTATTTTTAGATGAGATACTTTTTTTCTCATATCATTGTTAATTTTTTGAATCTGGCAATTTCCTAAGTTGAGTATAGAAGAACTAAAGTAACACATTGACTGGAATGCTAGATATTTCTTTGCTTTCTTTTTTTTTCCAGTCCTGTGTGCTGTCTCATAGAAAACATGACAAAGAAATTGTCCATAAAATCAAATATATTTGCAAAAAATTTGGAAAATGGGAGTTTCTTTAGATACCTTAAAGGTCATAGGAATTTACATTTGGAGGTGGGCATACGATTCCTATTAGTCTATGTATAATCCCACATTAACACTTCATTTATTAAATATATCTGGGCTCTATATTTCAGGGATAATTTATACAATGAAGAAAGAACAGATTTTTTGGGCTTCTGTGTGTCTGCTCCTTAGCTGTGCCTCTGCCCCTGTTAATGCAATCCCTGAGGAAAGTGAAGAAAACACAAATATCACAGGTAAAATGTTAAAAACATTTCTCTATTCATCTTACTCAAAGTTCTCAATTTTACTCTAAATATTTAACACTTTCTATGCTGAGTGGGAAAATTAGTTTTTATGAAAATAACATTTTTCTTAAGAAATATGCTATATGTAATTTGTCCAAAAACATAAATTTTAATCCAAAAAAAGCATAATGAGCAAAAATGACTTTTTTTTTCAGGATATAATACTAAACAGTGAAAAATTACTGGAAAATTGCAAGAGGCAAAATTCTGTATAAATAACTATGAATGTTCATGCCACCCTTTGGCTGGGAAAAGTATTGGAAGGATAAAAAAGACATAGATACCTGCGCTTTCGGTCATTCTCTCCTTCTTGCCCTTATTTTCCAAATAAGAGTATCCTCGATGACTCCATTGGGACAATCTAGTCATGCAGGATAACGAGAAGTGAGGGTCAAACCCATAAAGCTCTGTATCTAAAGACAAAATATGAACAACAATCAAGGAGAAATTGTACAGTGGTTATTATTACACATTTCTTTCTTTCTTGAATTTAATGATCTATGCAAAATTCATAAAGTATTGATAGGAATTTCAAGTTATTGGTAATAGTGAGAAAATATACACAAAGTAATAGATTCTCTTTACGTCTGTTGTGAGGTACAAAAGATTTCCATAAACACATACTTATTTCATATTTTTAACAGCTCGTTAATTTTGCTCCATGTTCAACGTTACTGTTGATAAAGAAAACACACATCTTATGTGCCTGAAATAGGGGAAGAAATCAGGGAGGCAGTGATGAGTAAGACTGTTCTCAAGACTCTCACAGTTTCACAGGGGATAGACAGGTTATTTCAATATAATGTAGTAAATGACATGGGGTAGGCATGTGGAGGGCACTGCTGATGATGCAAAGAGGAAAGGGGCATACATCTACGCTCAGCAATCTAAAAACTTGGCATTGGGATTTGGTTCAGTACTACACACTCCACCACTGAGACTTCACCCAAGAATGAGACACCTGGGGCAGATCTGAAAATGTGTACAGGCCAGACCTATACCCTGAAGTCAAGCTGCCAAGAACCCCCAGTCTAAATTGGCTCCAGCTGGCTAGTAGAAGTGAGAAGGAAACCTGGCTGTATTCAAAAGGGCTATTCACATTTGATCCCCTGAGTGAAAAATAAAAGCTTACTGTTATATGTCATTGAAATACATATATATGTAATTTAAACATATATATATTTGTATGTTTTACATATAAATATATGTATATAGTTCAAGGTGGAATGTTATTTAATAAAGTAAACATCAAAAAGATGTCAGGAATAAGAGGAATCTATCAATCAAGAACATGACATATCCCTAAAAATTACTATAAACCTTCTATCTAACACCCAGGATAGGGGTGAGATTTACAATCATCGGACTGTGAGGCACAAATGAAAGAAATCAATGCTAAAACATGTTTAAGTATTGTCCATGATCTATTATCTGATTACATCAGATTAAAGTACTGGTTCATCTCCCCAGTTGTGTTCTAGGTTCATGGCCTTAGGCAGATGCATGTCATTAGCACCTGTTAAGTCTCAGCAAAGTTACCCCTGACCCCCTCAGACAAGCTGAAGTATCCTATTATGCATTCACACTGTGCCAGGAAGTTCTTCAATGTTTATGTAAGTTTTCATTGTCTGCTTGTCCACGAAAGAGGGAGGACTCTTGCTACCTACTTTATTACCATAGGTACCTTGACCAATGTTGTTCACTTTCAAAAGGTTTATCCAGAGGAAGGAATACAAACAACACAGACTTCCATCCCTTTGGTCAGGTGCCATGGCAAGTGTCCAATGGAGCATACTTGACCGCTTTCCACTAGAAGGGTGTCATGCCCAAGTGTGGACCACAAGCTCACTGAGCAAATGGCATTCTAATGAGGGATTCATGAAAGAAATAAATTAAGGTTGAATGGTAAAGCGGAATAAAGGCTAACAATAAAAGTAGCTAATAAAAGTTAATTCTTAGCATTTTCTTCAGAAATTTGGTGCAAAATTATATACTTCTAACACTTGAAAACTTTTTTTAGTTTTTAGAAAATGAATTTTAGAAAAAAATTTGAGTGGAAATTGTAAAATTAAGTCTATGTTCTTCATATAAATGCTAGTTTAAGCATCGCAGTCATAGAGGTCTGTAACAATATTACTTAGTTCTTAAGAATGTGTGAGATATCTGATTTGAAACTACATAGGGGTTAATTCTAAAGCTCTCACAATGTGAACTGAACAGAGCAATTAAATTTGGCAGTCCTATTTTATAATTTGTAAAACTGTGATAATTATTCCTAACTCAGAAAGTAGTTGTGATTATTAAATAATTGAATCTCCAAATGTGTGGAGCATAGCACTTACTCAGAAAACATTACTTACTACAACAAGCAAGGGGGGGATGGCGGGGGGGGGGGGCACTACCTTCAATTTTTGTGGTGCATTGCCACCACCTGGTGGTAGCATTACTAAATAGCAGGTTGAACCTGCTTTCCTTCTTGTTACAGAAAATGCAAAATAATTAGCATGATGAAAAAGACTACCAAATATATTAAATAGGAAAAGTGGCAGAATCCTAAACGAAAATAATGTTATAAACTATTCATTTTTAAGAAACAGTTTTTCTGAATATAAATATTAACCTAGGTAAAGTTCCCTGTTTTCTGCAGGAGATCTCTGTCAAAGAGGTCCGTCTGTTTAAGTTATTTGTATCTAAAGTTCTAAAGTAACAATGACTTAGGAATCAGGACCATCATATGAGAAGTACTATAGGAATTCTGAGATAATAGTATATTAACCATAAGATTAAAAATGTCAGACTATTTTATTCCTAGTTCATTTCTCAAAATTTTGTATGTGGCTTCTGAGATTTGAGAGCTGTTTTAAAGACTAGACATTTATAGAACTGACAAGTCAAATTTTTATCTATCCCTTAAATACATGTATAGAGTGTACAAACACATAGTATTAACTTAATGATATTTTTCAGAGTCTGCTCTCAGATCGTCCTGGGGCCTTTGAGGCAAAACCTTCTGCTTTCTCAAAACTTGTAACAAATCAAAATCTCAGTTGGAGTATATTCTAAATCTTTAAGTAAAGAATATATAAACTTCAATTATAATTATTCATATTTTTTAATTTATCATGTTTTAAAAATATTCTATATAACACTATTAAACATTATCCATTCATTTTTCTTTTATCAAAATAAATTATTTTATAGTATATCCAGATACTTCTTTAAAAGATACTTACACTTACCAGTTTTAATAGAACCCTACTGTCCTTTAAAGAGTAATTTGGCTTAGGTTATTGTACGATTTCAATAGCCCAGAAAAATCATTGTAAATTTCCCTTAGTAGAAACTATTAAGTACACTCTCAAATTATCGAAGTAATCAACTATTAAAGTTTAGCTGGTAAGACCTTTTTCATTTGGTGAGTTTATTTATCTACCTTTGATCACTTTGAGTAAGTTTTCATGATTCCTTATAGCCTTTGTTGTTGTTATTGTACTCATCTCAAGATGAGGATGTATTTTAAAAGGAAATGAACAAGAAAAAGAGTATTATTGCTGTGTTAATATAGGCTTTATATTACCTTTTATTTTTACCTTGTAGATGCTGAGTTGCCACCACTGAAACTTGCACACTCATTTTGTGCAATGAAAGCAGATGATGGCCCATGCAAAGCAATGATGAAGAGATATTTTTTCAATATTCACACTAGGCAGTGTGAAGAATTTATATATGGGGGGTGTGAAGGAAATCAGAATCGATTTGAAAGTCTGGAAGAGTGCAAGCAAACATGTACAAGAGGTAGGTCTTGGGCATCACCCAAGAAGCCTTTGGGGTTATTAGATCTAACCACAGATTTAAAAATTTAGAAAAAATAAATTAAAAAGAATATTACACTTGTGGCAACAGGGATGGAGTTGGAAGGGATTTGCTAAATTAAATAAGCCAGATGGAGAAAGATAAATACCAGATGGTGTCATTTATATGTGGAATATAGAGAACCCCACACATAGGGTCAAACAGGACAAACTATACCAATCCTTGAAAACTGACCATAAATCTGAGACATACAGTGAGGGAGGGAGAAAAGGTAGAAGACAGGAGATAGGGAGGGATGAGAATGGGGGTTGGGGGAGTGCACAACTATGGTGACCTACGGGTGTTTTGGTGGTGGGAGAGCTATGATGACCATATCTAAGTGGAGAAATTCTATATTGCCAAAATGTCAGCAAAATGTAAAACTTAATTTTAAAAAATCAACATTCCATAAAATCTTTTTTTCACATTTCCAGCGTGCTTACTACATTATTTTTCATTTTTATGTTAGTCAGTATAAAATATTTTAAGCCCCATTTATGGACCTGTACTTTTTTCCATAATACAGAGGGGAAAAAACCTTCAAGTTCACAGAGCAGGCTGTATAGCTGCAATAATTGAGTGACATTCAGCTATGAGTTGTTAATCACATTGACTTAGTCTTTCCTTTATCAATACAAGGATCTCATAGCTCCCCTGTCCAGGTAACAGAACTGAGAATTCACTTTGAGGCTCTCAACAGCTACCAAATAGAAAATTTCAAGCTGCATCTGAAATTAGGAATATATATATGAAAGTTAAGTATTTTTTTTAACCATGGAGTACTATAGAAGAAAAATATCACCCTGCTGATCCACCTACAGAACCCAACTTTTCCTTTTGTATTTTTACTGAATTATGAAATTTAAAGAAACACCATATTATATTGCTATTAAACTTTGTTGAACGTTTTTATTCTGCTTTAAAGCTATTAAAATATATTTTCGGCAAATTTTACAAATTACAATATTTTATGCTCTTTTATATCTTCTTACTGGTATAAATTTACTGCTAATCATCTTGTATAAATTTACCACCATAAATCTAAATCATTACTGGTCAAATTTTTGAATGTTATTATCTTCAAGAATGTTTGATTCTTATAAACTGTGAACTACTAGAGGGAATCTACCCAGTTTCTCATGCCAAATTTCCCCATAGTGTATTCTTAAAAATAGTTGAATTATAAATTATAGAAATGGCATCTTTAGTTAGTCACAGTAGGTATCTTATTTTTTGCAAAGCAGGCAGCTCTGCATTCTCATTCTGATACAAAATAGTTTTTACAAACTTTGGCATCTGATGATGCTGGCTGTTGGAAAATCTCTGTGTGGTAGAGATATTGTCTCTCTTCTGCAGTACTGAGATGGCAGGTTGTGTGCTCCAGGCTGACAGAAAAGAATGTGCTCTTACTTACTTCCCTCTTCTTTCTATCGATGTGCTTAGAAATGTTCTTAGTACAGGTTAGACAGTTCAGTGGTCCCCTGTGAGGCCTCTGGGACAGCCTGGTCATTTCTATATGCTGGTTCCTACATGCTATTTCTACATGCAGGTTTCTATATGCTGTTTCTCTCCATTCTGAGTCAAGTATCCTTTTGTTAATCATCAATCAGTTGAGTACCTTGGCTAATAGTCTGTTTGCCTCATTCTTCATAATCAAAAAGAGAAAAGTAACTAATGACCTAATTATTTCAATTCATTATATATTGTGGTAATTGATGTTCATATATTGGTTTCTTGCAGATTATCCAAAGAAAGTTAGATGGACAAAGACAACATTGCTAAAAGGTGAACATTCATTTGTATGCTATTAAAACTCACGTAAGGAAATTCAACTAAGATGTAGCTGTCTTAGTCTAGATCACTAATCGTCTTACTTTACATCACTAATCCCTTCATAATCTCAGCATTTTATGAATTTGGCCAGATTCATCCAACTTCCCTGAATGGGTATGTCTTTGAGTTGTCAACAGCCTATGTGCAAAGTCAGTGGAGATAGTTAACACTAAATCATTACTTTGGTTAACATTATTCAGTGTATGCTTATATATTTTGTATTTTGTTACTTAAATTATTCTTTTAATGTTTTTAACTATAAATAATTGCTTTTGATGATATCAGCACAAGAAAAAAAATGTTATCAACAGATCAAGGAAGCCATCCTCCTTTTAATAAAGTTCTAGAAACTTGATTTGACCCAATTACAATTTATGGCAGTTACATCTATAAGAGAAAATTTTTGAACAAAGGGATCAAACTGTTTACCTCAGGCCATGAAAGAGCTATAAAATGCAAAGAGTATTTTTAATTTTACTTTTTGATTTAGTTGTGATTTATAAATTCACAATTTATAAATTCAGTGGCAAAGCATCTACAAACGTAAATAAATTTATTGACTTACAAGTTTCTAAATAACCTAAATATTAATTAATTTTGACAAAAAATGCTTAATAAGTCAATTAAATGAATCTCAAAACTGTAATAATATAGCACATTTCCAAATAGAGATTTGTGGAGCAAATAAAAGATATCTTCATGAAAGGTGATAAGCACACACACAGGCCCCTGGTAAAACCAGCATGACCTGGTTCCGCCAGAGATAAACTGAATCTGAATCCGGATATAAGCTCACAGCAGTAAATAATACCAGCAGACTGTCCCTTCAACAGAAGAGACCCCTGCTACCCATGTGCATGCCCAAAATTCCAGCAGTAGCATGACCTTATAAAGACACCCATTTCCCAATTTCAGGGTGTGATTCTCACTCTGCTGCAGCCAAGATTCACCTCTTACAGACCAATAAAGACTGCTTCAGTCAGATACTCTTGGCCTCTTTTTTTTCTAACAAAAGGAAATACCAACATTTAAATATTAGGATTTTTTTTCCAAAACTCAGAATAAGGAAAAAATTATATGAGATCAATTATATACTTTATTTTTGATATTTATTTTTATATTTATATAATATTATATTTATATATTTATAATGAAATTTATATAAAAGTAAATGCACTGAGCAATTCTGTTATATAATATATATTTACTTAATGATTCAGAATTTAATCATTTACTATTGCTCTTATAAAGGGGAAGAAACTGTGTTCAGATGCTAAAACCAATCTATAATTGGTTGGTTGGTTTTTCTGCAGATATGACTAAAAATATCAATTTGAAGTTAACTTGAGGTGTTTCCTAGCCTCACAACCTGATCAATACAATGGACAATTCAATTCTGAAACAAAGTTTAGTCTAAGACCATTGATTGCCAAGTAAAGTCTGTGACATGTGGAGGTTGGCACATAGTTTAAAGTCTTTGTTCTGTGCCTTCAATTTTAACTGAGCATCAATTCACAGCAAGAAATGAATATGCAAACTCAATAAGAATGCTACTTTATTTACTGGGAAATATGGGGCATGAATTTCTTAATTTGTAACAGTAAGTAAACCCACACAGAATTCTTTTATATGTGTACAATTTCTACTTTGCCCTAAAATAAATTTATGTCCTAACATGGTGCCTCATATAAAAATAACAACTTCCATTTGTACAGTTTCTTAATTATACTTTTCAGTCTAATTTGTTACTCTTTTCTTTCTGTACATGAAATATTTTTACCCATTCCTTTTAAATATAAAATTTATATATCCTCTGTTACAATGATTTAACATTTCATAAGAAGTACTTACTCATACCAAAACAAATAAAAATGATGGTAATTATATGTGTTTTTTTCTTTCTCTTATAAAAAAAAAGTATTATAAAATTTAAGGAACTGTTCTTTTCCTTGGCACATATAGAAAACTTAACTACACATTGTTACTATGGGAATAATGGCAATATTCATTTTGAAAAAACAAGGGATAACAAACATAATAAATTTCAAATTGGTACTTTAATAAGTTGTAAAAAATAGATATTTACAATAGAATTTTTATTAATAAAATAATTGTTCATAAAAGATTGGGTTTTCTGCAGCTCTATAATTGTTGCAGATATCATTAACATTATTAAATACCTGCTATTTTTATGATAAAACATTGGTGAGTATTGCTTCTCTGAGATTGAAGAGCAAGTTGCTTTAAGATTTAAAAAGAAATACAAATCATTTTTGCCACTATAGCAACATAGTTGCAGAGGGGGAAATGTGGAAATTGGAGTTTGCCCTAAAAAAAAAAAAAAAACCCAGTATGTTTTGCAATTGATATTTTCAAAATAAATTCAACTCTCCTCTTTAAGACCTTTACCTGTAGAGGAAGCTTGTGACGCAGGTCACGGTGGCACAACTTTTATGACAGCTGTGTTTAGACTGGTATGGCTAAACCAGGCTTCAAGTTTTACAAAAGCCTCTTCAATCCCTGAACATGTATTTCCTGTCTGCTTTGGCACTATTGGAGTCATTCCAATGCCTGAGAGAAGAAAAATAAACACTGCTGAGAGATATCATACATTGCACAGACACTAATTCCAGCCTAAGATTTCAGGAAATTCTAATAATAGCCATGAAAGCTTTCATACTCCTCAAAGCTGTTTCTCCAATTTTTCTAATTGAAACCATTCTTAAAGAAGCAACTCATTTCCCTAATGATACCCCACACTTAAAAAGTATGAAATATTCATAGATCTTCCCTAAACGTTAATGCACATATGATTAAAAATATGTAAAAAAAAATATTTTTGCCAGAACATTTTATACTTCCCAACTAGTGGCAAAATAGCTTCATATATTTTATTATCTTAATTCATGAAATGGTTGATAGTCAATGCCCTATTAATTTACCATGAGAAATTTAGTACTTGAAATGCCAAAAGCAAAAATGTGTGACAATAGGTGCATATTCCTTATCATAAATGTTATAGTAGATAATTTTAATAATGTACAGTTGTGGATAGTTACATTTTAATCTCTTTAACTTTTCATGTTTACTCCTTAAATAACTTATTTATACATTTAATTAAAATAATTAAATTGTTCACAAAAATGAATATTGCTTTCTAACATTTTTATAATTTCTAGAAAAGCCAGATTTCTGCTATTTGGAAGAAGATGCTGGAATCTGCAGAGGTTATATTACTAGGTATTTTTATAACAATCAGTCAAAGCAGTGTGAACGTTTCAAGTATGGTGGATGCCTTGGCAACCAAAACAACTTTGAATCACTGGAAGAATGCAAGAACACCTGTGAGGATACATGTAAGTTTATTTCTCATCACATTTTTCTTCATTTATATGCCTTCTTCTAAAAATAAGGCTCTTAGGGGATATTCAGACTTACCTAGATTCTGCTTCAGCTACATAAATAAAAATATATTTGTGTTCACTAAATCTGATAGAAATTAGTCAATAAGTAAAAATTGCATAAAACAACATAGTCCAAATAACTATATAATTATTTCCATAGATCTGTTGTTTATTTTTTCAAGTTATATAGTTTTCCTTCCCAGGATACATAAGTTAGGCACAAGATTAAGACTGCTAAAATTCCTTAGGTTTACAACAATTTGAGGGTAAATAGTTCTTTGGAATCTATAATCTAAATTTTATCAGCCATGAAGTTTCTCAACAGTGTGGCATAAACATTCACTGTTATACTTTTTCTGACCAAGAATGACTAAGTTACTCGTGAAAATATAGATATAGATATAAATACTGATAATGTATTTATTTCTATTCACCTTTCACAAATTTAACATATAAATGTGAATACAATTTCTAGAAATCTACTTTTCTTAATGCAACTGTCATGCTTTTTGTGTATAATTATGAGCTGAGAATGTCTTCTATTCTAATTGGCTGTTTTTCTCCAGTGAATGTTTTCCAGGTGGATGATTATAGAACCAAGGTTGATTCTGCACATAATGACTCCTTGAGTCCCCAACCTACCAAGGTTCCCAGCTTCTTGGGTAAGAATCTCATTTTTTATTGCTGCCAGAAAAAAATACTATCATGGCAAGAGTAAAAGCAGAACGCATATTAGAAATATACTTTAAAAATTTATACTTGCTTTGTTTCTTAATAGGTTGCTGAAATATTAAAATTCAGGAAATCTAAGACCCTTAAATATATAAAAGTAAAACTTTTACTAATCTATTTAAAAGTATGCTTTGAAGTAGGCTTTTGATTATATATCACAGGAATACTTTCATATGATATTTAATTCTGTGCAAAAATTACCTTATAAAATAATGCTAGGAATGTTCAGCCTCAGCATCTGATGGTAAATCATTAAAATGGCGGTACTGTGTAAAAGGCAGTCTTAAGTAGCCTTAAATTGAGTGAGGCATTCGGCAATTTCTCTGGTCTTAGTTCACAGGGCAGGTTAGGAATTTGTAAAATAAAAACCATTCCAAAAGTTATGTCACTCAAAGGAATTCTATTTTGAACTTCTGCAGAATTCTCTTCTGGGTTTTACCCTGTCAACATATCTATTAAATTTAAACAAACATACAAAAATTGCCCACAAAAAAAAAATGCAAAACTGGGGAAATACTTGTGAAAAATACTAGAAAACATAACCAGAAACCACAGCCATCTGGGCAGTTGGAAACAATCCAAAGCAACTGAAACCTAATAGGATAAATGTAAGGTCCTACCTAATTTTAAAAAAATCACATGGCTTACTTGAGAACTGGAGATTTTCCTTAGAAGCAGTCCCTATGAAAGTGTCAAGTGTAAACTTGGCATGAGTTGAAAGAGTTCTTTGGCTATTTAAAATCACAACCTTAGGACACAGAGACACAGTGTATAGGTCAGAGATACTCTAACCGGGCCATGTAGCAGAATTAGGTGGGTTTCAGAATCAGAATATCTTTAAGCATCTCTCTTTACAGCCAACAAATAAAAGCAAGCAAGTAAACAGAAGGTAAAAAACCTCTGCCTGGGTATATAAAGCACTGCAAGTGTTACCTCTGACTTAACTAGAGCAAGGGATGTAAATATCCAGCTTAGTCCCACAAGGGCAGGTCAGGTCTATGGGATTTGCTTCAGCCCTGAGCACCACACTTTAGATGTCATAAAAATGGGAAATAGGTTTGTAGAAGAACTGGAAACTATAAGAAGACTTGAGATCTAAGAGGGAATATTATATATACTGCCACTACTTGTTACACTATCACATAAAAGGAGAATTGAGTTTCCTGTATGTACCACCCTAGTTCTCTCCATTTCAATCCCTCTGACTTCCACATTCCCTCTTATCTCCCTCACTCAAGCAGCCTAAGAATCGGGATTAACGCATGACAGTAAATACTTCTCTCTGTCAAATGTTTACTTTTGATGTAAGATTTTAAAAAACAAATGGTTGTCCCCAGGAATTAAATTCCCTAAAGTGCAAGCATCCTTGGCAATGTTCTAATAGACCTTCAGGTGGCACAAGGGCATGCAAAGTTTTCATTATAGTTGGAAAACATGGTATAATCAAAATGCTTTCAGTTACTTAGATTTATAGTTAGAACAGTGAATACAATGCCAGATGAATTAGAGTGAAAATTTAAAACACTATTTTGTTTACAATAATGTTGATAAGTATCTCTGGAGTTCTGGTTTTTGTATAAGAAATTAATTTCATTGCTTTGTTTCTTTGTGTCCTTCTAGCCCTGTGTCTTTCAATGACATTTTGTTTTACCTAATTAAATATCACATGTGGAAAAGCATGCTAATCATATTGCTCTGAAAGATGTAAAAGTTTAGAGTGACAAATTTATTAATGGTTTGTAAGAAACATGTAATACAATCTATCTACAAATAAAAGAAATATATGAAATCAGTTTTGATATGTTTCAATGTTTTTCATTTGGTTTACTTTACCAATTCAAATAGAGATCTTCAATCATTTATCTCTAAAATGAAATGTAAAATTCATCATTTTTGTCAGGCCAAAGAGAAAATGTAAAAGATAAATAAAATAAGTGATAAAGTAAATGAATTTTAAATAATGAATAGTCCTAAGAGTTTATGCAGTTGTTCATTAAAAACTGTAATAAATTAGTGGTTGTAAGAGTAAATTACTAAGGAAGAAGTAAAATTCAAAATATGAATTTAAAACAAGAACAATGTTAAAATGATTTAAATTTTATTTTATTTTATTTTTTGAATTAATAAAATTAATATTTATTCAGTCCTCTGTAATTTAAACATTGAGAATTAAAAGTCTTCCTTTGTAAAATAATTTTTTTTAATAATTTATTTTTGTTATTCATATCTTTTACATTATTGTGTGGTCCCCATGAGTTACCCATCACCTGTTCACCTGTGGAACCCGTGCTCCCCTCTTGCCCCTTCTTGAGCCCATCCCCTCCCCTCCTTCCCTGCTGAATGTCTCTTTTTATTTGGCTCCCCTATATTCTTGTTATAAGTGAAACCATTCGATAATTTTCTCTTTCTTTCTGGCTTATTTTACTGATCATGATCCCTTCTAGATCCATCCATGTTGCTGCAAATTGCATGTGTTTGTCTTTTTTGAATGCTGAATAGTATTCCATTGTGTATATGTACCACATCTTTTTGATCCAGTCATCTATTTTTGGGCATCTGGGTTGTTTCCATATCTTAGCTACTGTGAACAGTGCTGCAAAAAACATGCAGGTGCATGTATCCTTTCGGATTAGTGTTTTTGTGTCCTTTGGGTAGATTCCCAGTAGTGGTATTGCCAGGTCATATGGGAGTTCCATTTCTAGCAGTTTGAGGAAACGCCATACAGCTTTCCATAGTGGTTGGATCAATTTGCATTCTCACCAGCAGTGTAGGAGAGTTCCTTTTTCTCCACATCCTTGCCAACATTTGTTGTTACCTGTTTTTTTAATGTGAGCCATTCTTACTGGCATGAGGTGGTATCTCATTGTGGTTTTTATTGCATTTCCCTGATTATAAGTGATGTTGAACATTTTTTCATATACCTGTTGGCCATTTTCTTTTCTTCTTTGGAGAAGTACCTTTTTAGCTCTTCTGCCCATTTTTTGACGGGGTTGTTGACTTTGTTTTTGTTGAGTTGTGTGAGCTCTTTGTAGATTTTTGTCATTAGTCCTTTAACGGTTGTATTGTGTGCAAAGATCTTCTCCCAATTAGTAGGGTGTCTGTTTGTTTTGATTATTGTCTCTTTTGCTGTACAGAAGCTTTTTAGTTTGATGTAGTCCCAGCTGTTTATCCTTTCTTTCACTTCCTTCGCTGTGGGGGAAGTGCTTTTAAAGATTTTGCTGAGATGTATGTCATGTAGAGTTTTGCCTATATTTTCTTCTATAACCTTTATGGTTTGAGGTCTTACATTCAGGTCTTTTATCCATTTTGAGTTGGCTTTTGTGCATGGTGAGAGGTAGTGGTCTAGCTTCATTTTTTTTGCATGTAGCAGTCCAGTTCTCCCAACACCATTTATTGAACAAACTAGTCTTGTTCCATTGTATATTCTTTGCTCCTTTGTCGAAGATTAGTTGTCCATATGTATGTGGATTTATTGCTGGGTTTTCTATTCGATTCCATTGGTCTGTGTGTCTGTTTTTGCGCCAGTACCATGCTGTTTTAATTATTATGGCTTTGTAGTATAGTTTGGAAACAAGGAGTGTAATCCCTCCATTCGTATTCTTTTTAGTCAGGAGAGCTTTAGCTATTCGAGGTTTTTTGTGGTTCCATATGAATTTCATCAATATCCGTTCTATTTCTTTGAAGAGTGTTATTGAGATTTTTATTGGGATCGTGTTGAATCTGTAGATTGCTTTCGGTAGGATGGCCATTTTGATGATGTTGATTCTTCCAATCCATGAGCAGGGGATTTCTTTCCATCTTTTTGTGTCTCCCTCTATTTCTTTTAACAGCGTTTTGTAGTTTTCTTTGTATAAGTCCTTTCCCTCTTTTGTTAGGTTTATTCCCTGGTACTTGATTTTTTTGGTTTCAATTTTGAAGGGGATAATTCTTCAGTCTTCTTCTTCAGACTGAGTGTTTGTGTATAGAAAGGCTACTGATTTTTGTGCATTGATTTTGTATCCTGCTACGTTACTGAATTGGTCTATAGTTTTGAGTAGTTTTTCTATGGAGTTTTTAGGGTTCTCTATGTATATAATCATATCGTCTACAAATAGTGACAGTTTAATTTCTTCCTTCCCTATTTGGATTCCTTGTATGTCTTTCTCTTCTCTTATTGCTCTTGCTAGGACTTCAAGTGTTATGTTGAAAAGCAATGGTGAGAGTGGGCATCCTTGTTTTGCTCCTGATTTCAGGGGAAAGGCTTTCAGCTTCTCACAATTGAGTATAATATTGGCTGTGGGTTTGTCGTATATGGCTTTTATTTTTTTTTTTTTAAGATTTTTATTTTTATTTATACATACAATCTGGAGTACAGGACAGAGGCATGGGGCGGCGAGAGTTTACCAGAGACAGAGTGGGGAGCAGAACAGGCAGATCAGAAATACACTGCCGAGGGGAGCAGCGGGCAAGGCAGGAGAGGTCTGCCGCACCATGGGGGATTCTCCCCGGCCGGGCGTCGAACTCGCATCGCCGCTGCAGACAGCTCCAAAGCGCAGCACTCAACCGCTGCACCACCGGGGAGGCCCCCGTATATGGCTTTTATTATGTTAAGGAATGTTCCTTCTATTCCAAGTATTTCAAGGGCCTTTATCATAAATGGTTGTTGCACTTTGTCGAATGCTTTCTCAGCATCTATTGATATGATCATATGGTTTTTATTTTTCTCTTTGTTGATGTGTTGGATTACATTGATTTTCGGATGTTGAACCATCCTTGTGTCCTTGGAATAAATCCCACTTGGTCATGGTGTATTATCTTTTGGATGCCTTGTTGGATCCTGTTGGCCAAGATTTTGTTAAATATTTTTGCATCAGTATTCATTAGGGACATTGGTCTGTAGTTTTCTTTTTTTGTGTTGTCTTTGTCTGGTTTTGGTATTAGAGTGATATTTGTTTCATAGAATGTGTTTGGTAGTACACCTTCTTTCTCAATTTTTTGAAAGAATTTGTGTAATATAGGGATTAGTTCATTTTTGAACGTTTGGTAGAATTCGTTTATGAAACCATCTGGTCCCGGGCTTTTGTTTTTGGGAAGGCTTTTGATTACTGCTTCAATTCCGTCGCTTGAGATTGGCCTGTTTAGGTGTTCTATATCTTCTTTACCTATTTTTGGGTGGCTGTGTAATTTCAGGAATTTATCCATTTCTTCTAGATTGTTGAACTTGTTTCCATATAGCTGTTTATAATAATCTCTGATTATTCTTTTGATTTCTGCTGTGTTCGTTGTAATTTCTCCTCTTTCATTTCTTATCCTGTTTATTTGTGTGTTCTCCCGTTTTTTCTTTGTGAGCCTTGCTAGAGGTTTGTCTATTTTTATTTTTTCGAAGAACCAGCTTTTGGTTTCGTTGATCTTCTGTATTTTTTTTTTTATTTCCATTTCATTTATTTCTTCTTTGATTTTTATTATTTCCTTTCTTGTACTGGCCTTTGGATTTTTTGTTGTTC